>CM033622.1:13070047-13132720 GCA_019453435.1 Rhinogobius similis | reverse complement strand
TTGTTCAAAATGACACACAGGCGCTCACAGACAGACAGGAACAAATATCAGCCAGTTTTACAAGAAAGGATATAGGGATGTGTGAAGAAAGTGAAGAATCTGTTTGGACCATTGTTTTAAATGAATTAAAACTGTTTTCAAATACACCGCCTTCAAGCCTGAAAAGTGAGCAGTTGTCTCTGGGAAAGGTTGAAATACATTCATTCATCTTGTACCCCTTGTTTGGAGGATCAATCTCTGGACGAACTCCATCTACTTTAGATGAACCATTCCAATGCTGGGGGAGCTTTCTCTACACTGGGTGGACTGCTCCTCGTCCGCCTGGAGGAACTCTTTAAAGCCACCTCCCTCTTGAGTGGTTCTGGCTCCACAGTCCAAGTGGATGTCAGTCCTAGTTCATCTGCAGCCTGTCCGTCCGTGGGAGTAGGATCTCTCCTTCACTGTGGTTCTCCCCGAGGTTTCTACTTTTCCCATGGGGTTTTTTTGTAGTTTTTCCTCGCCGCGAAGGAGGGTCAAAGGACAGGGGCATTCTGGGACAGTTATCTGAACTTCTTTACCTGTGGCCCATTGAGGCAACTGTTGTTGTGATTTTGGGCATTATAAAAATAAATTGATTTGATTTGATTTGATTTGTTTCCATCAGGTGTCGCAGGTGACTGGAACTTATTCCAGTGACTTTGGGCCTTAGACGGGGTACATCCTGGACATGGGCCAGCTCGTCGCAGGGTTAACACAGACACATAGACACACAAACTACCATCACGCATCATTCATTCACTAGGGGCAATTTAGAGTGGCCAATTTCCCAAGCACAGCCATGTCTTTGGACATTGGG
Organism: Rhinogobius similis; assembly: GCA_019453435.1. Lineage (NCBI taxonomy): Eukaryota > Metazoa > Chordata > Actinopteri > Gobiiformes > Gobiidae > Rhinogobius > Rhinogobius similis. The sequence goes on along the minus strand of CM033622.1, from coordinate 13,131,885 downwards.
AGGCTGGAGAGAACCCAGTGAGAAGGACATGCCGACTGGGATGATCACGTGATGTTGATGTGGCCAAGGAATGGAACCCATGACGTCCTTATTGGGAGGTGAGAGCTCTAACCACGCACCCAAATGGTGACAATCTTTTGCAATCATCTCTACACAAATACAAGAAAATTATGGATTAAAATAACTAGAAATTCTGAAAGATAATATGCATTCTATAAATCAGTATTTGTTATCTTTAGTTAGGTATATGACCCAAATCTTTTGTCTTGTTGTCAAAGGTTTATTTCAATTAAGTAACGGCCATAGGATGTGTTTTAGACGACAAGTAAACACTGTGTAAGGATTCGAGTGCATCAGAGAGGCTTTGGATTGTAATGTGAAGAATCCAGAAGAAAATTATTGTAATCCAGTTTGCTACAGATATCATTGAAAAGCTGTTTGTTAATAGCAAGTATAGCATTACTTTAACTTTTTATAAATGAGACCAAACCCTTGAGATGTTTACTTACTGTGCACTTAAAGCACCACAGTGTTTGTAGATTAGCAAAAGAACAGGGTGTAAAAACCTCTCTCCAGTAATAAGAGGTCATATTATTTGAGGAATAGCATACATTTGCATAGTGCCTGCCTGATTAATCATCATTTGAATGGCAGAAATGGTAATTATTTCAATGCTGCTGCTGAGTAAATTTTGTTGGAATGCTTTTGATTTCCACATCACTTTGAATATTACAACTTTGACAGTGCAAATGAGGTTTAACATTCAAATATATCGCCTGCATGCATTTAGTTGACAAAAACAGCATTTATGATTGAGTGCTAATGGACTTAGCTACAATATATTAATAACACTACTGTATATTTCAACTTCATTATTTTTTTTTTTTATTGTTACAACCCAGCTCTGCTAAGGGTAAGGGGAAGTAACAAAATAAACCAAAGATGGGAAAAGGTTTAAATAAAGATGCAATTTAATGAACAGGGGTGTAAGGGTAACGTAACAGAACTAAAACAAAATCAAACTAACAAAACATCACAGGAGAACAAAACACACAAGTACGGGAACTGCCACTGCAGCCCTGGTACACACAGACAAATACAGCAACTGCCACTGCAGTCCTGAACACACAGGATATCAACATACAGGTGCTGCCACTGCAGCCCTGACACAAAATGGCATACTGGCCACACAGGCCAGCAGCCCTTACACATAATGGCATACCGGCCACACAGGCCAGCAGCCTCGAACAGGTGAACAGAGAGTCCTTAGAAAGTACTAAGGGCTGATGTGGAGCCAGAGGATTGGCCAGGTGTTCCCAGGTGTCACCAATCAGGGACCAGTCTGCTGCAGCCAACCACGATCCTGGATGTAGAGCCGAATTCTCTCCAGCACACAGACTCTCATAAAAACACAATATTCAAAAGTACAAAAGGAGGCAAGAAGAGTAGGCCTGGGGCCGTAACACTCCTCCCCTTAAGTTACAAATAATATTTGTAATAAACTAAATTTAGGTTTTATACTTACATGATTGGGAGGTGGAAATCACAGAGCCTGAGCTGATTATAGAGACCAGAAACACCGTGCGGCCTCTCCCATGCTCAGCCCCCCTTTGGGACTGGCCAGGCCCACTCAAGGCCGAGCCCCATCCCTGGAGCTGGGAATTGGGAAGCAGGAGGCACTTGGACCAGGAGGCCTAAGCGGGTGATCAGGCCGTTTAGACCCCACATCCAAAGCACCCTGCAGACACAAAACAAACCACAGGCATTTAACCCACATTCCACCACCAAATCAGCATACAACACAATTTAGTCAATCCAATTCAAAAACTTACCAAATACAAACCTATTCAAATTACATCAGTAGGATAGGGTGTTCAGATCCCGGACGAGCCCCCAATTGTTACAACCCAGCTCTGCTAAGGGTAAGGGGAAGTAACAAAATAAACCAAAGATGGGAAAAGGTTTAAATAAAGATGCAATTTAATGAACAGGGGTGTAAGGGTAACGTAACAGAACTAAAACAAAATCAAACTAACAAAACATCACAGGAGAACAAAACACACAAGTACGGGAACTGCCACTGCAGCCCTGGTACACACAGACAAATACAGCAACTGCCACTGCAGTCCTGAACACACAGGATATCAACATACAGGTGCTGCCACTGCAGCCCTGACACAAAATGGCATACTGGCCACACAGGCCAGCAGCCCTTACACATAATGGCATACTGGCCACACAGGCCAGCAGCCTCGAACAGGTGAACAGAGAGTCCTTAAGTACTGGGGCGGGGCTGATGTGGAGCCAGAGGATTGGCCAGGTGTTCCCAGGTGTCACCAATCAGGGACCAGTCTGCTGCAGCCAACCACGATCCTGGATGTAGAGCCGAATTCTCTCCAGCACACAGACTCTCATAAAAACACAATATTCAAAAGTACAAAAGGAGGCAAGAAGAGTAGGCCTGGGGCCGTAACATTTGGTTTAATTGTTTAATGGTACATTGTAGTTTATTTTGCTGAATAAGTAAATGTGAGAGGTTTCCACACTCATTAGAGTTAGTCAAAATAGAATAGTAGTAGTAGGATTGTAAGAAGATCGTAGCAAAAGTCCATAATATATAGTAACCTTTCTGGTGGAGGGTCCATCTCTAACTAACCCTAACCTGCTTGTTACCACGGAGATGTTATTCCTAACATGTTTCAGTGTTTGTTAACGAATCCATCTTTATTTTTCTTTTACGTTTTCTTTTTATTTTTTTTATTTTAAGTGTTACAAATTGCTCAAAAATACCTTGAAAAACATACACTCTTATTGTGAGTGAGGTGGCCTCTCCACAGATTGGACCTGTAAGTTGGCTTGTGAGCTTCACCTGCTTGTCTTCATGGAGATAGTTTAGAATTTTAATGCTTTAATTGTATTAATATTAATGAATCTTAACTTCACAGACTCTAAAACACTCCGGGCTCCAGTTTCCTCCATACGCACACCTACACACCACAACACAGCTACCGTCCTGACATGATTTGGACCTGGGCCTCTGTACGGCAGCTGCCATCTGCTCATGACAAATTTCCCCGGTGGTATTGAAGGATGGGTTAAATGTGGAGAATGAATTTCCCTCACGATGGATTAATACAGCCTTAACTTTAGGGCTGGGCGATATGGCAAAAAATGATTATCCCGATTTTCTTAAGCCCAGATCATGAATTAAATCAATTTTTGTCAATGTTCAGTCAATTTTTGTCATGTTTTTGCCACGTTCAGTTGTCATACTTTAACACATCTTTGTCACTTGTAGTTGCGTTTTTGTTGTTTTAGACATGCTTTGGTGCATTGAATCGAGTTTGTTGTATGAAGGCGCATTATTGTCGCTTTTGAGCGCATTTTTATCACTTTTGGTCGAACTTGTTTCAGAACATGTTTGTGCAAATCCAAACTACAATATTAGAAGTTTTTATTTAAATCAAAGCGTGTGGACAAAATCATTGCAATTCAAAAATTGCAGCCTTTGCGATTTTCTAATTGCAGCCAATAAAATTGCCATTTTGTGAGAATTTCGTTTAATTGTGCAGCCCTTGCCTATAAGAGGTCAATAAAGTTATTTACCTCTTATGGGGCTGCACAATGAAACAAAATCAACACAATTAAACAAAATCAACACAAAATCAGGAGAAAAAGTTTGTTTGAACGGACAGCTGCATTAGAGAGAACAGTGAATTCACAAAAATAGCAGACACAGGGACGAGCTCACGATTCAATTTTTTATCACCGTATCACCCAGCCCTACTTAAACTTAACTCCCACAATAACAGTCAGCTGCAGCCCTAAACATATCAACGTCAAGCAGGTGACGAACACTCCACCAGAAATGTTACACAGTCCAGATGTATTTTCTTTTTACTTTACTATTATTGGAGTTATTGCCCTTGAATTGCCGGTGTGTACTTCTTGCCCATAACCGTATGTAATGACTGTATGATTGCGGCCTGTGAGCGTACTATAAAACCCACTTCCCGGCCCACAGTATATATACGGTCAACTCAACAATAAAATCAAGTTGTCCTGTGTGACCTCCTCGGAGTTGTTGTGGTAAACTCAGGAGCACTCAACCCAGACCCTCCTTCCATTCTCCCCTCCACATTTGTCCGGCACGTATGCGTCGCACAGCACAGTCTGATAGGGACGGGGAAAAAATCAATCACACCAATTCCCCTTAAAGTTCAAAGTGGCTGTGGTTTCCCCCGCATCGATCAGCGCTCCGGCTCTCCATTGTGTGCGGGTCTGTTATGACCGTTGGATCACAACTTGATTTTTCTCTCGTTTGAACCAGCGCTTATTTGATCGATTAAATTGAGTTGTCTTTCACACCAATCAAGAAAAAGGCGTTATTACCGGCCTTTTTTTGAATGCACAGAAAACATTGTGAGGCAGACTTCGTTGTCTCCGTCGTGTAATGTAGATTCTGCGTCAGAAATATCACTAAATGTCTCTAGACCTGCACAACCTACCAGGAAAAGAGAGCAGAATGGAAGAGCTGGGTGATATGGTGATAAAAATTGAATTGTGATCTCATCCTTGGGACTATTTAGTGAGATCGTCATTCACTATTTCTCTATTTAATGACTTTGTTTACTCCTTTTTTTCCTATTAAAATGTCACTTTTTGGTTAAACTCAGTAAGTCCGAGTGAGTGACAGCTGGATTTAACTTCACAGTGAAGTGTGAATTTTCAGAAGAAGTAGACAATATACAATAAAGTGTACATGAATCATGATTAAAAAAGATACATTTATAAGTAAAAAGATACATTTATAAGTAAAAAAAGAGAAAAAAGAAAAGTCCAATATGTAACATTCATAGATTTCCAGAAGCGCTGCAACTAACTTTATATTTAGCAGCCAACGAGCCAAGCGATCATTTCTTATGTACTTTGAGATTTTTAAGATACATTTATAACGAGATGAACGTTAAAAAAATATGGTGACTTGAGTTTCTAGAGCGACAATATTTATGAATAAAGTGTATTATTAAGGATGCAAATCAAAAGTTGCTCATTCTTCTTTCCGTTGTGATTTAATTATGCTGCTTCTTGTGATTAAATGTTTTGGCTTGCGTTTTAGAGTTCGTTTAGTTCAGTTAATTAATGATTATTAGAATCAACAGTTAATATCAATTAGTCACGCTTTCTGCTGAATAATCATTGCAACTGCAAATCTAAATTTCCTTTCAAATACAGATCCAGACTTCAAATAACGAACAAAGGAATGGGGCATAGGTTTTCAAAGGGCATGACAATGTAAACACTAAACTCAGAATGGTTTCTGTGACTCTCGAACCGACTGTTCTGTTTTAACTCCTGTCCAAATTCATTTTTAATTCACGAATATGTGTGTATAATATTTGGAACTCTGAAAAACAACACGCGCCATCAGAGTTGATTGAATGAATGTGTTGCTCAGTCACACACTTAGACAAGGACCTTTAACACCCTTGATTAATCCCTTCCTTCACAAACGCACCCACAGCCACACACGGAGCAGTGAGTCCTACCTGTATGAAAATGTAGTCATCCTGAACGATCAAAGAGTTGATGTCGACGTACCCTGGGAATGGGTACTCTCTGTTAGGCTCGGAGCACACCAGCGCGCGGCATGTCACGTATTGAACATCTGCCATGGAACAGGAATAAAAGATTTATGAGTCACGCTGTTGCCGGCCTCATGCCACAGAAGAAAATGTCACCGGCGAAACTTTACACACTGCAAAAAGCAAACGATGCATATCAACATCACATTCATTTTCATTTAAGCAGCTGCGATGATTACATTTAATTCTGACTTCTGTGGTTTATTTTTTCCAAGCCAACTTATTTGCCAGTGGTATAAGCGCTTGAACTTACTACATTGGCATATTTGTTCATATTTCAGACTAAATTACCTTGAAACTGTCATAAAATAAGGCTCTGTGCCAGCCTTAACTTTATGAGATTGCTTTTTGACCCTGCCTGGCCAAATAACACCTATGAGCCAAAAAAAACCCAATAAAACATATCAATAATAATATAAGCATTGCTATTTAATCTTGCCCATTTGCTGTATTATATATAGTCATAGTTCGAGCCACTTCTTGTTCAGTGTTGTTTAACTCTATTTGCACATTATACTGTTAGATTTACGTCTATTTCAAAAGTTATTTATCTTAATTTTTGTTGTGTGATTTTATCTTCTTACTCTTATGAACTGTGCACTGCAATTCTGGAATTTCTCCAATATGGGACAAGTAAAAGTTATCTTAGCTTATCTTATCTTGAATCAACATAAAGGATCCAAACGACTACAGTATTTTAGTTGAAGACGTCTTGCATCAAAGCGGTTTTGTCAATGTATAATAAAAACTGAACTGACACTGCAGGGATAAAGTTCATTGCGGTTATTTAGTGCATAGTGCTATCACGTCAGTAACAGTCTTAAAAGGCGAGGTATTGGATTTTTTTCTTCTTAAAAACGTGAAAAACGCAATTCATTCATTTTGAACTCTTTGCAGCAGTCCACATGTATTGATCGCGTTTCTTTTTTTGGCCCGTACGCTTTATAAAACAGGATAGCATCGTGTGAAAAGGAGAAGAGACAGGGTAAGGACATTCATTATCGCGAATTGTCACAGCCGGATTCAAACTCACGACACTGTGGGCTGCTAAAATAGAGCGCACGTGTATTGCTCACATTCCTAACGCATTCTTAGCGTCCTGCTTATTGATTATTCACCGCAATGAGTTTATGAGCGGTTTTCACAACTTCCAGAAGCGAGTTTTGCTGTCACGATAAAGCAAACACAAAGTACCATGGACAGCGCACAGTGGACTACTTTTCACACGAAGAGCTGCTTTTAAATTATAGCTCTACTGGGGAAAAACAGATTTGACTTTATTACATGACAAAAACTCCACTACAGCCCCTTTAAGGTCAAGGTTAATTCAAGTCTAATTTGATTTTCAGCGCCTAAACCTACATCAGCAGGCAGGACTAAATTGAAGTAATTGGATCTGTGTGAGATAGTCTCTTTTTTGCAGTGTATGGTTCATGGGTGTGTGGTGTGGCTGCTTCCATCGGTTATTAGCGTCGTGGTAAAAGCGTGCCTCGATTCTTTGACATTTCCTTTGGCTAATTTGCCTCGATGCACAGGCCGTTACCTTTTACACTGACTACGCTACCTGTCAATCGCGTGGCTTCATAAACTGTATCCTGGGCATCACCGGTTCACGTTAAGCGCCTCACCTACTGCCCCTAAGAACTTCGCCGAACGGATTCATATAGGTGACATTCAAACACAGTATATGACGTTAATTAGTGCTTTTTTTTCCCCGTTCGGCTTGTGTGGGATTTCCAGGAATGCGTGCCTTCAGAAATCTATTCATTAGCAGCGTCTTTGTGTGTCGGTGTCAAAGAAAACTCACTGCCGTCTGGAGTGTGGGCTTCCATGTGGACCAGGTCAGATTCCTTGTCTAGACCCAACACGGACCTAAAGGACACAAAGAAGGGAGAAGAATGAGGGATGAGAGGAATGACACAAGCGGTGAACCAATGTACGTGGAGTTCATCCAAGAGAGAGAAGGGGAGGCTTTTTTTTCAGCCCTTTTTCTAAAACTTTGCTCCATTTGTTATATAGTATTTAAGCAAACGTGACATCTCGATTGAAAAGTTAATTGTCTTTTAGTTTGATGTTGCACCTGGATCAAACAAAAAAAAAAGCTCAGTGTAATATAAAAAAGCTATTTACATATTTTTATGATAATAATAGTAGGCTGGATTGATAAAGTGCTCAGTGACTAATGCGCCATGTACCAATATTTAAGGGTGTGATTGCACTTGATCCAATTAAAGCGAACTCTGGTGCATTTCCTGCTAAGTGAGATTAATTTGTAGAGATGTTAACTGGCTTTCAAACTCTGATACATTGGTAACATTTTAAAATAACTACACTTGTAAGCATGAACAAAGACATAATTTATAAGCAAATAGCTTATTAAGAAAGATTCAGGCATAGTAACTACTCATTGAATACTCAAACTCTAATTCCTCACCATGACCACTTAATTAAGAGGTTACTAAGCCTGAATCATTCTTAATAAACAATTAGTTCATTGGGAAGTAAGTCTTCATGCTTTATTGGGTAAATAAGGTGTAGTTATTACAAATCCATTTGAAATCAGAGTCAGAGTGCATTTGTTATTCAGCCCTGCAGCTCTCCTGAAGCACAAAGACTAAACCGAAGCCGTACATATTAACAAAGCTTGTGAAGTAAATTAGATCACAAACGAGTAGAAAGTTTAGGAAAAATATATATATGTAGGTCTACGTGGTGCTAAACATGTCAAACCAATTACCTGCTCATTTGAATTTGATCCATTTCTAGTGTCCTTTCTGTCAAAACTGCTGCTCCAAACTCCAAATTTCATTAAATATTTATAAAAATCTACCATAGTTTCTTCTTGTTTCTGTACAACATGCTGAGACATTGCTCCCTAGAGGACGCACCACCCCCTCCTGATGAGCGGTGGTACTGTACCCTTGGTCAGTTAATTTGACAGAACTCAAATATGATTGTGAACCTGATTGATAAGGGCTGGAGAGCTCATTTGGAAGGTGCATAAGAAGAATTTGGGGTAACGCTTTAGATTAAGGTTCCTTAGTTAACTATTTATAAGATGTTAATAAGCACTAATAGTTTGTTTATGCACTTATAACGCCTTATACATGTTTATAATCCATCAGCCAAAGCATGTTTGAGTTAATAAACCACATGTACAGAGCATCAATGAGCTGCATATTACATTATTTTCAATTATCACGCTAATAAATGCTTGTAAATGCCTTATAAGTGCTTAAAAACACATAACAAGTGCTTATTAATGCATTATAAATAGTTTACTAAGGAACCTTAATCTAAAGCGTTGCCGAATTTAGAAAACCTTTTTTGGACAATTGATCTAAAATATTTCACTGTTTGTTGTGCATTCAAGTGTAAATAAATAATGCACTGTTAACTCGCTTGGTTCGATCTTGCATTTTTGAATTTGATAAAAAACAAAGAAACAAACCCCCAATTTTCTCACAATCACGACGGGACAGTTTGGGGTCAGCCTGCTCCCGTCTGCGAGGCTATCTCAGACTGAAATCTCAGTTCTGGGTCTTTTCTGTTGCCTGTGGATCAGATGAGATCTACTGCTCCTCCATTGTGACAATATTTCAAATCCCTTGGAGGAAGATGAAGCCATTGTCTTAACGCAGCCAACTGGACAACTGCCTGGACATAACCGGGGGCCAGACACTGTTTAGATGTCCTTGAAGAGGCTCTAGCGACGCCTGGAATGAATTACGTGTACTATTAAAGATTATACCACGGTGGCGCAAAAATGATTTATGCAAGTTACAGTAGATGTGGCCAAAGGCGGCTGTAGGCAGAACCTGGTCACCTCGAAGGAAGCAGTTAAGTGGAAAAGATGTGTGCTTACGTTTGCGATGAGTGCGCACTTTTTGACTTCCACTGCAGGGGAGTGTGCTGAGAGGGGATGAGAAGTGACAGGGATGCCCCAAATCCATTATTAGTCATAGCCTCGAATACAGCGCTTTTATCAGAGAGGAGGCATCAAGAGAAACCAGCTTTTTCAACAGATAAAAAAATAATAATTTGGAGTTTATGTGGCATGATGCGGCCGGTGAGAGATGTGGAGGGATATGCATCTGAGCGGCTGAATGCGGAGTGCATCCAGCAACTGCAGATTCATCTCTGCCTGATTTTATCACAGAGAGAGAGAGAGGGGGGGAGAGGAAAAAAAGAAGACAGATAAAGAAACGGGGTGAGGATTGAGAGGCAGAAAGGAGTGAGAGAGGAAAAAGAATAAAGGGAGGTCGAGAGCGAGATGGAGGAAGAGAGAGAAATATAGTTAGAGACAGAGAGAGAAATGAAGAATGAGTGTGAGAGCGAGGAAGAAGAGAGAGAAATAGAGAGAGAAATGGAGGATTAGAGAGGAATAGAGAGAGCGGGTAGGGATGAAGAAAAAGTGAGGAAGAGGTAGATTATTTAAGTAAATGAGAGAGACTGTGTGTGAGAGGCAGAGAGAGAGAGAGAGAGATGTAAAGACCGAAAGATGAGAGAGTAAAAATAAGAAAGTGAGGGAGAGAACATTGTAGGAAGAGAGAGAATTAAAGTGTGACAGAGAGATGAGAGACAAAAATGAAGAAAGGGAGAGGGAGATAGAGGAGGAGGAAGAGATAAACTGAGTGTGAGAGAGAGAGGGTGAGAGATGTTATGGTCAAAAAATGAGACTAAAAAGAAGAAAGAGCGAATGAGAGGAAGGAAGCAAAATATAGTGTGAGACAGAGAGAGGAGAGATAAAAATGATGAGAGTGTGAGGTGGACAAAAAAAGAGAAAGAAACAGAGTGAGAGAGAGAACATGGAGAAAAATGAAGAAAGAGAGTGTGAGAAAGAGGTGGAGGAAGAGACACATTGAGTGCGAGAGAATGTGTGATGGCAGAAAGATGGGAGTAAAAATAAGAAGGAGAGAGTGAGAGGTTGGAGAGTGGATGAAGAGAGCAAAATATAGCATGAGACAGAGAAAGGAGAGATAAAAAATGATGAAAGAGAGAGTGTGAGGTGGAAAAAGAGAGCTAAAAGAGTGTGAGAACGATAGAAGAGAAAGAAAGAGAGTGAGAGAGACAGAGAAAGAGAAGATAGAGAAAGATGAAGAAAGTGAGAGTGAGAAAGAGGTGGAGGAAGAGACAGAAACAGAGCGAGGAGAGACAGGGATAAGAGAGTAAAAAGAAGACAAAGAGAGTGCAAAAGAGGTGAAGGAAGGGAGAGAAATAGTGACAAGAAAGAAAGAAAGAAAGAAAGAAAGAAAGAAAGAAAAACAGCGAAGAGAGAGATAAAGAGTCAGAAGAAGGAAAAGAAGGAAAAAAGAAAGAGAAAACGAGAGGGATTAAGAGACATCAAGGAGTGAGAAAGAGGGACAGAGAGAGAGAGATGGCGCTGGAAGAGAGGCAGAAAAAAAGAAGCAAGGAAGAAGAAGAAGAAGAAGAAGAAGAAGAAGAAGAGAGCAAGGGAGGAAGAGAATGCCGGAGAATAAGAGCAGTTTTTTGCAGCATCACCAGTCAGTCACACACTCTGTTTCCAGCCATTAATATCAGCTGCTCAGCGACTCAGAACAGAGCGCAGCACTCTCTGCATCCCTGAGTAAACAAAAGTCAAAGGCTTGGTTTTGGCTTTTCTGAAGTTGGATCTGATTATAAAAAGTTTGCTTTGCCCTTTCGCACCTCGAGAAGTGCTCCACAGCTCAGGATCATGACAAAAGAGCTAACATTTGTCTGAAGCAAACACTTAGCAAATGTAAGGAAATGTATGTAAAGAGGGGTTTTAATTCATGTTGATGTGTTACCTATTTAATTATTAAGGTTTGATTTTAAGGGAAAATACACATGAATCAGTATTTCTTTGTCACTATTTGCTTTCAACTGTCGACTCTGGGCAAAGTTTCAAATGTCAGCAATATATTTAGCCACTCAAATACACCTCTGAAGGTTAGCTGTAATTACTTGTCAGTGTCTATGATATTGTATTTGTCTCTTCTTAATGAACTGAGATTAGTTAAGTTAAGAGTCATCTGAACACTGTTTTAAAGTTGCTTTTTGAGTCGCTCCGAAACAGTTTCGCAGATTGAAGTCGAAACGTCCAGACTTTTAAAGGACAAATTTGTCATATCATGTTTCAGAACAACAACAACTAGACAACTTCCAAAGTCTCTGGCTTTATCCATGCGAGGAACTGAGGAATGGCTCCATCTAGTGGCAGCAGATGGAATTACATATTTGAGCTAAAAAATATATCGGAGGAAGGCAAACAGGCTCATGTAGCTTAAAGGCCCAAAACGAGTCTGATGATCATTTATGAACTTAAAAATAGTGCTAAGATTCGGAATGGCGTGTTTTAGACATTCGAAGGGGAGAGGATTTTCTAACCAGGAGTCATCAAACTAGCGTGAATGAAGCTCAATGCAGCTCCAGGTGTGTATTTGATAAAGGAACACGATTAGAAAAAGGCATTAATTAGCATAATGTGTCGTGATTACTACCTCCAAACAATGATGGATCATGTCTGGACAGATGTGGGATTACCCCAACTGTTCCGGCCATTATGCATACAGTCTTGTGGTGAGTGTGTATTTTATGAATGAATGGTTGCGTCCTGAGTGGGTGTGGTATGTACAAGCGTCTATGGGTGGGCTCCGCAGTGCAGGAGTGTGAGACGGGCACACAGTTTCTGACTGTGATAAGCCCAGCAGAGTGTGTCAATTCTAAACATTAAGCCAAAGTGGGATTGAGTAGCTTTAGTCACAACACTAACTTTAAAGTCAGGAAATTGGTATATTGGTTATTTTGTTTTTTATTCATGATGGGTGAATAGGAAAAAATCTTAAATTCAGTTGGAACCTTCTCCTGTAGTTTACTCACATAAATGAAAGAAAAAGAAACATATATTACATGTTTTCATCATGTTTTCATGTAGAAATAAGGTTTTTTATGTGTAAAAATACACATATTTGGGACATATAAACTTGAAAGATGAACAGAACCAGGTTTAAACTTCTTTGGTTATTTTGTACATATATTAGTTAAGAAAAAAAATTACCAAAGATATTTTGTGATTTCTTATTCAGTTTTTAAGTAAACTAGATTTGACTTAAAAATTCTAATTTTGCCTCATTTTTTAATTAAAACTTCAATATATCAGTTTTAGAATTAGATATAAAAAAATCCTTCCACACATTTTCGTCAAAATCTTGTTGAGTCCAAGATTGTAAAGTTTGGTGTGTGTGAAATCTACTTTAAGTGGTGATCCTTATGTCCCTGGAGGACAAAAATGTCAAGAAAACGGCCTTTGAAGTTACAAAGTCCCATAGAAATCTCTGGATGAAGTGGATTCAATGGAAGAATAAAACATCTTTGGGACAAATTGGACAAGTGTGTTTTTTCCAAATGAAAGCCGATATGTTGAGAGAGCAAACTGACCAAAAACAAAATAAAATTGAAAAAACAAAAAAGAGTTTTCCCTGTAGTGTCTCACCTTAAATGTAACAACACACCTATAAACAACATCTAAGGTCCGTGAAAAAAGGATGTTTGAAGTTCGACTTGATTTCACACTTTTGTGCTCGACCTGGCCGTTTACATTTACCCCTAACACACACCTTGTTAAAACAGCTCTCCCTTTCACTCAGAATAGGGGAAGGGATAAGTGTGGGTGTAAAAATGACTCACCAGTAGAATCTGTTGGGCGTGACGTGTTCGTGGACGAGCTGCCATTTCCTCCCGAAGTCCACTGAACTGTACAGCTGCGAGATCACAGAGAGACGAGAAGAAGAGAGGAGAGAGGGGAGAGCCTTGTTAGCGAGACGAATGTAGGTTTCAGCGCGGTCCGGCTTCTAATTAGAGCGGCTGATTTAGAAGCGGTGATGGCGAATGTAAGACATGGCTGAATAAATCCACACATGGAGGTTAGTCCGCAGCTAAGAGCCATTATATCCGGATAGAGCTGACACAAAGCTGAACAGCGCTCATCATTACCGGCTGCCCATTGGAGCCAACGTGCTGTCACAGATATAGGCATCTCTGGTCTCATCTTCATTACCCTCTGTAACTCTGCGATCTGTGCATCCCAAGTGCATTGTGCCATTAGTTGTAGAGTAATCGGAATCATTTCAATAGTTTAGCTTAAAAGGGTGTAAAAGCTGCAATGCGTGTTAGAAAGACGGTTAGTGGTTAGACATTTATAGAACAACAGGGATGTCAAGATAATTACGTTAATCGATAATTGGGATTATTCAGGTCACAATGTAATCTTAAGAACTAAATAATAGTAATTGGGACTATTTTATAACCAAATGAAGTATTTTTGATTCAATCTATAGTATAACATATACATCTAAATGATAAGTACTTTTTTAAACTGACTGATTTACTTTTGTTGTACCTTTATTTTGACAAGCAGAAAGTTTGATTTCATAAAGAGCAAAGCACAGACCTGAAGAATAGTTTGTTAAAGTGTGAAAGAGTGAAAGAAAATTAGACTTCTTATATATGTTATAAAATAAATGCAACCCTATGGTCTTGTAAATGGGAATAATCATCATTTTCATAGGGACAACACCCAATTAATTAGAATTGCAGCTAAAATAATAATAATTAGCTATAGCTGGTTATAAAAACGATAAAAAGTAATTGTAATCGATGGAAAATGGGGTTAGCTTGAGAAATGTATTCATGAAATGTAGACAATAATTACTATTACGTCATAGACCTTTGTACGCATTAATGTTTTATCTTCCATTCCTGGTTTAGTCTAATTTAAGACTTGGTTCAGTCCCAGTTTTAGTCTGATATAGTCCGGGTTTAAAGCTTGTGGTACTCTGGACGTCAAAAAATATCTTCATCAGTACTAAAGATGAAAACAACTGTAAGAGACAAAGCAAAAAGATACTCCACTCCTACTACCAACTACTACCTATTACAAATACAAAAATACCACGACTTTTTATGCAATGTTTAGAATTGACATTTTTGAAATGCAAAACATATACTGTAGACGTGTGTTTAGTAAATTCAGACATCATAATGCATGCTAACAGAACTAAATCCTCGCAGAACAAGCCTCAGAACAAGAACAGTAGGAATGATGTATAGCCCCTTTGACACGGAGGTGTACAACACGCAGCCAGTGCCCCAATTTCTATGTACTAATTACATTTTCTGGTGCCGGGGCGAACAATTAATTGCCCTGGTGCATTAGCGAGCAGTGCGTTGATTGATGTTGTCGGCACAACGTACAGCTCCTATAGTACATCTTGCACAGCTTGAACTGCACACTTTGGAGGCCGATGCTCATGTTTGCTGCTCGCTGACACGTTCGGCTATAAAATATGCACATTTGTACCTTGCTATTTTTTGCGCCACGAGGAAAATTGATACAGAGTTTGACATTGGTCGGAAGTCATTATTACCATAGGACATTGAGACATTGTCAGGAACACTGGGCGGCCGCAGTGCAACAGCTGTATAGACGAAAAGAGTTCATTCAGGGGGACGTAAATGGAGGATTTGCCCATTGTGCATGTTTCAGGTTTAAAGCTGGGCTATCTGACTATATTCTTGAGTGTATTGCACTTTATTAGGGGTGGGAGACATGCCAACTATTTTATAATCACAATTTTCTTGGAGCCAGAGTTCAATTACTGAATATTATGATTCATGCACACTTATTATCTTTATATTATCTGCTTCTACTAATAGTTCATCTGCCACTCTCAAAGTATAGCTGAATCTGACCTGCTGTGAGAGAGAAAAAAGTGTCTTTAATTGTGCATGGAGGTGCAAAAGAAAAAGGTGACATTTCGTTACAGGAATGTGATCACAATTCAAGTTTTGTACCATATTGCCCAGTCCTACATTTTATGACAAAATAAGGCCACTATGCACTGTCTGCTTGTGTAAAGTATTAAGAAAATATGAAGAATATGAAGAAAAAATGCAGAATCAAGACCGAAGAGCCATGCTTTGATTGACGCTCACGATCAACCCTACTTCACTTCTGAAAAAAGTTGTTCCAAAACCATGCACGCACCCATAATTCATGCATGTGAATATTAAAGCTGTTCCAAAAGGTTTGTGTGTGAGAGAGGAATGAGTTGGACAGATTGAAATGCCTACAGTTTGAAAGTCGGGTAATGCAGCTTTAACTAAGCAGAAAACCCACAGAAACATACTCTACACACAAGTCCCATGTGTTGCAGTATCAGAATTTGCGAGGTGAGCGTGATAATATCTCTCCCACCGTGCTGCCCTACGGAGTAAGATCATGAAGACAGTTTATTGGACGACACCCAAACTTTTGCGTCTAATTTGTAGTCCGCAGTTCAGCCTCCACACATGGACGTTGATGCCTGTCATATGATACATCCATCACTTTATCGTTACTTGAAGGCTATGGGTCTCATTGGAGCTGGGATGTGACAGGCCATGGCAGGAGACCAAAGAATAATCTGTCTTTGTTTCCCTGAGTGATTCAAGCCCTGATTCAACATCAGCTGGAAGCAAATGACACAATGAATCTCACTTTTGAATGTTCCTTCTAAAGTCAAATGCACTTACTTTCTAATGTGCTGTCATTTGGCATTATAATGGTAGAGCTGTTGGCCTTAACTAGTGAGTTTCTTCAAATAAGACAGTTATAAATAGATATAAGCACATTTAACGTACATGTTTGGGCGGGAGGACGTCTGCCTTCATTAGAGGTGACGTCTGATGGATGTGTCGTGTCTCTTATCAGATGTTCCCAGGCGTGGTCAGTTTGACAGGTCTATCAAACTGCCCCGTGTGGTGGTCTCTGGAGAAGTGAGTCCCATGTGTGAGCCAAAGTTAAAGCTCCCTCGTCTCTGTTGAGGGTCCGTGTGCTTCCTGAGTTCAACAGCCTCTCGTATCCATCTTTTGTATTTGTGTTCTGCAGTTCCTTCTATTTTTGCGCTGTCCCAGTCCATGTTTTGTCTTTTGCAATGGTCAGATATTGCAGATTTGAGATGTTCCTGTGTTGCTTTTTCTTTGTCTGATCTTATTAGTCGTCCCTGTGTTTCGTTTTCACCCTCTTTCTGCTGCTCCTTTTTCCCTTGTGTTGAACGTTCTCCCCGATGTATGTTTTATTGCGTGTTTTGCATGGAATCTCGTAGATGACGCTACACTTCTTCTCCGGTTGGATGCGGTCTTAGGGTGTACTTGTAGTTGTCTTAGTTTGGTGTGAGGTTTTACTATTGCATTTATGTTGTGTTTTCTTAGTGCTCTTTGTATTTGTTCAGTGACCTCTCGTATGTAGGGTACAGAAGAACATTCAACTCAAAGAAAAAGGAGCACCAAAAAGAGAGTTTGACAGATCTATCAAACTGACCACGACTGGAAACAACATCTGACCAGAGACACGTCACATCCATCGGACGTCACCTCTGACGAAGGCCAGTCCTGCCACCGAAATATGTCAGGAAAATGAGCTCATAGCTTTTGACAAATGTCTTATTAGACGAAACTCACAAGTTAATTATTACAAGAAGAAAGAATGAACTGACTAATTATTTTATCTAGTTTATAAGTAGTGAGTTAGCTAAATATTTGGGAAAGAATCATGCATTTTATCTGCCTTTTTACATACAGTAGAAGTTTCTGTCTCCTTTTCTGTATAAATAGTTGTTTTTTGCATAAAGTCCCATGCAGTTATAGTCTGTAGTGCAGTTTGGGTCAGAACATGATCACATCAAAGAGATAATGAAGAGTTTTGAGGGCTTTTTCCACATCACCCCTTTTGAGTCAAATAATCAATTGGCAGAGCATGTCTTTAGTCTTCCAAATATATCTTTGGTCGTCCACATGATGACACACCACTTGATTTTCTTTTTATTCATTAATTGTTAATTTATTTTTATGAGCATTATCAAGAACAGAAGTCAACAAATTAGAGTAACACTTTAAAATAAGGGATGAGTAAGCACTAGCTATTTGTTGTACACATTTGCAGCTGTTTTACAATACCATAAAACTGTTAACAAGCCATTGTCTGAAAAAGTATGTTAATAATAAACAATAATGTGCAAAATGTTTGTAAGGGTAATACTAAGATGGCCATTAGACTATTTTCACTTGATAAATGCTCGTTAATACTTAATAAGTGCTTATAAACAAATAACAAATGCATATTAACACTGTATAAATGGTCTCTACGAAGGAATCTTATGTTAAGGTAAGCTATGAAATAAATTAAGCAGCAAAGTTATGACTTAAAAATGACTATAAAACAATAAAAGAACTATCACAACTTAAACTTCAATGCCATAACATAGTCTTTGGAAATAAAATCATGAAACATAAACATAATGAATGTCTATAAATACGATAAACAACCATTAAACCATAAAATAAGTAAAGCTAAACGTTTGCAAGCATCAGAATATGGAAATGCAGTGGTTATGTATGATCATAATATCAGCTGATCTGAACACACCTACAGGCTTTTTGCTGCCTGACATTTGATTTTGCCTGGTAGAGCTCTGTGCCTCATCATTTTGGACAGTGACATACGACTGCGGCATAAAGCAGCAGCCTCCCTTCACTCCATTCATCAGATCTGCGACATTTTAAATTTCCAAGCTTTGAAGCTGTCACAAAATAAGCTTCATAGTTTCCCTCTCGGTTCAATAAATCTAAAGTGTGTCCAGACAACTGCCACGTCTCCACCACCAAAACCGACAGAGGGTCTGACAATGAAAGAGCTTTAGGTGATAGAGGAATTGCACAGAGAGTTAGTTAAAGTCATGGTTTGATGGTTACAATGGGCCGTGGGAGTCTATCTTGGATGAGAGATGATCAGTATTCAGCTATCAGAGCCACGGAGCCTGGTATCGTAACGGCAACTTATCGTGTTTATCTGCAGACGCTACATGGGAAATATTCATAGGCACACTCCAGTGATGTCGGCTTATATATGAAAACATCAATTTGGTACATTTCAGCAACATCCTTTTGGAGATAGCACACCATTTCCAGGATTTAAAGATAGAGTAGGTTCAACTTTGCACACAGAATTTCAACGACAAGTGCAGTGTCAGTAACCTTGATAGCAAGATTAATTCCTGCTATCTTTTTAAACAAAGTCTTGAAAATTCATCTTGTTCTGCTCCTGCGTTGAATTGTGATATATGGCCAGGACCACCATTGCTGCGGGACAGCAGAACAGCATTTTGGTTTGGAAAACAAAATAAACATGCACAAATTGAATTCCTTGGATTATTTCAGGATGTTGACATCCAAAACATATATTTGACTTAAAATCTGTGCTCAGTTGGATTCTACACCATATTATCCCTACATTTGTGGTTAAAAATCTAACCAAATCACAATAAAGCAAAATAGCGTTTACATGTTATGATGGTTACATCATAACCATCATAACCTGGTTATGATCGGGTCTTTAAAGTATCTTGGTTTTGTGAGTGTTTGTATAATCACAGTATTTTGATTTCAATAATCCAGGGAGAGAAACTGGGTTATTCTCTCGGGAATTTTTCCTGAATATTGTGTCCATGTAAACACAGTCCCCTGATTTCGCAACATGATTGCTGTACTGAGCATGTGCGAACTGTAGAAACACATCTGGCAGGAGCAGCTCATTTAGCAAAAGGCCTCCAACTTCTACCAGGGCCGTTTTATTTATCAATATAAAACAGTAAAGTTTTATACAATATTTACAGACAACTCATTTCTGTGACTGTCTGGGTTGCTCTCGAATTGAACTGAAACTGTGGGTCTCTGATGTATTTTTCTACTCTTTAAAATGGTTTAAAACACCTTTCACTGTACGTTTTTCTTTTGCCAGTGTATCTTGTCCTTTTGTTGTTAGAAACATGATAAAGAGCCATAAATTAGCGAAGTTACTAACATGTTGAGCTCCTTGCCATACTTGTGCCAGAGTTGTCATAGTTACCACTCTGAATATGTTGAATACTGTAAACAGCCCACATGTAAACAGGAACATCCTGTATCCTGGTTTCTCTGAGCACATGTGAACACCATGATCAGAATACTGTCATAACTGGTATACAATAACCGGGTTATTCTTGCGCATGTAAACGCACTCATATTATTGGCGATCAATTTACAAGACATAGATTCACGGTTTTCAGATTTAAACAGCCTTGAAAGTAATATGTTTGTGTTTCGCCAGTTGGATCACCTTCACATTTTAAATAAAATAACATCCATAAACATAAGGATTTTAGTGCAGAGGTGCGAGTTGAGTGGAACGATCAATTTTTAAATCAGTTCTTTGAATAAAGCATGGCGGTGCTATTGTTGTGACAGTACAGTGTGCAGCGCTCATAAATATTAGAGAAACAAATGTATAACACAAACAGAAGCACAGGTCTGAGAGGCCACAGTCGCACTGAGGAGCAGCGCTTCTTATCTCGCAAATAATTCATGTTAATCGAGACACAAGAAAAGCCAGTTTCGGAGCCTGTTTATATAAAAGAGAGGCACTTTGGACTGTCACCGTCTGTGTTCCAAATCACAGGAAGGTCTCACAAGAAATACACACAGTCACCACTGGCTTTATCAGGCTTCAGACGATCAACAGCAAGCAAGAGGCGCGCCGATATCATTACATGGGTTAGTGCATGTTGTTTACTCCTGAAAAGCAGCACTGCAGGATGTAAAAACATAGATGAATATACTCTACTCAATAAAAATGCTTTATAATACGTGATTGTAATAAGATAAGAACTCAATTTTGGTGTGCATTTGTGTTAGGAATATATTCTCCTTCTGACGTAGTCCTGACCAAGCTTATAGTTCAGGATCTGTAAATGGGTCCCTGGGCGCTGCAGTGCGGTCGCCTGGTCCTCAGCTGCATTAGTTTAGTTTAGTCTTTATTTGAAGGGACAGTGTACAGAGACATTATGTTCGTAAGACAGAGATGATCTGCACCAGATTGTAGCTAAACAGCTCATTTCCATCTGCAGTCCCTGGGTACAAAAATGTGGCACAAAAATAAGTTACACATTGAAGGATGGGTGCAGAGGACACTTTTCCCTACAGGGATTATTAAAGTCTTCCTTAACTTAGCCTTAACAACTGTAAGGCACTAAAAGATCAAAATCCCTCGCTCACAATCTTTTGTAGAGTTTGTGATACTTAACAACTGAACTTTGTGCCAGTACACTTCAAGGTGCAGTGACAAAACACCACGCGTATTATTTTGTATCTTCACCAAGGAGATAAAAATAATAATAATACAAGGAGTGAAAACTGTGACCAAAAATACAGAAAAGTAAAGAACTTTGTCATAAAGGATTAGCTTTCTGCAGCTTCAATTAGCAGGGGCTATTTATACATTACCTTTGTCAGTTGTATTTATCACATTTTTAATCAAAAATATTTAACATTTTGATGGAATAATCCCTGATACATGAATATACGCATCCATATTATGCATTCTTGTAACTTACGGTATTGATTCATTAGTCGTTAGCAGAGAATGCAACCGGATTCTCAAGCTGCAGAATTTGTGGCTTCCCTGACTCCCCCATAGAACTATAATAAAACCTGGAAGATGAATCCAAAATGGCCGCCCTGTTTATCCCTATGGAGTGTGCTCATTGGCGCATGACCCCAAAAAAGTTTCTTACTTCCGCATTTACTTCCTGATACGGAGGCGGCCATCTTTGTTTTACTTCCTGATATGGAGGCTGCCATCTTTGTTTTACTTCCTGATACGGAGGCTGCCATCTTCGCTTTAGGGCACCACGTGACGACAATCCCCCACTTCATATAAAAACGGTAATTTCGGTGATTTTAGAAACGGTAGAAAAGAACATTTCCTTCTATTTTATTTAAATACCGATAATAATTCAGTCCTGTCTGCAATTATAATGTGCAATTTTAGAAAAAGGCTGGTTCCAAGAGGCTGCAGTACCTCGCACGGCCACTAATCAATCTGGGACCACAGACAGAGGGGGTGTACCTTATCCAGTTCTTTTAATACATCCATGGACTCCCCTGGCATAACAAAACAGGAAGTGATACCTGATTTTGTACTAACTTTATCGACAAACCAAAACAATATACAATATACAAAATACAAAACTAAACAGATACAGAACTATTAATGAATTCTGGATGGAAGAAGGTAGTAGACATCTTATAAAAAAGTGACTTAGTGTATCTTTAAAGGCGGTATATCTCATTTTCATAGTTTTGAAACATGAAAAACTGAACTTGTAAATGTACCCGATTTATTCATGTAATACAATCACTTTAGCGTCAGTACAGATATATTGTAAAACCATCTATCCAGGTGAAAATGAGATCACACTCTTTCTCTGCATCTATTTATAGATATTTTTATTCTATGAGAAGCAGGAAGTGCACCGTTAGCATGCTAATGTTTGTTTGCCGTTCCTGGGACGCTTTGGACTCAGAGACTCGTGAAAAGTGCTTATAAGCTCAACACGATGAATATTTAGGATGCTAGGACTGCACTAGGTAAGTGAGCAATACATGTGACTGCTGTAAAGACTAAAATAGCTCTGTTTTTCATGTGTCAAAACAGTAAAAATAAGGTACAGCGCCAACAAGATAATTGCAAATGAATCAAGCGGCTAATTCTTCAAGCTGCCTATTCACCTTATTCCAAAAGTTGCCGTACGCGCCACCGTCTTGTTTCCGTTGTATTCGTTTACATGGAGCAGACGAGCTCAACAGAAAATAAGTTCTACATGGACTAAAAAGCCGTTTTCAGACTGACCAGGAAATCGGTGCGTTGTTGACTTGTTGTTGCTCGTGTTCATTAAACATTTTACACAAATCAATCTACTTTATGTAACATTTTAGCGACGAGACTTTTCCCTCGTTCGTCATTAGCTTTAACGGAGTTCTCGTCAAACGGAAGTGCATTTACAACAAAAGTGCGTATCTGTGGCAAAAAACTGCAAAAGTGGGCGGGGCAGAATAAGGTGAATAAAGTTTGTATTAAAACAGTTTTTTCCTGTCTTCCTTGTTCATAGCGACGAGATTTACATCCATCCCTGTGCTCTGTTAAGTACGCTCCTATTTGAAATGTCCTCCAGTTCATGCATCCACGCCATTGTTCAAGTCAAACTAAAGAAACGGAGAGCAAAGTGGTTCTGAAGATGCCTGGGTACATAGAGCGCGCAGTAGTTTGAAAAGGTCAGCGGAGGTGGTCTGCTCCCCCTCAGACACGGTGACCCTGAGGAGCCCACTCTCCGCATGAACAAACACTCCTCTCTGTGGCTCGCTTACCAACGACGTACAGACACTTCATAGACACTTTAAAGATGAAACTGCGGTAGAGACGGAGGAGGACACGAAATCAGGCTGAAGCAGACACCACTTAAAAAGGTGGGATTAAAAAGTGTGCAGGAGACGCATGGTCTTCCACTCCATTGCGTAACAATCTGAAAATTGCAACAGACTGAATTACAACCTTGAAAATATGATTTAAAGGAGCAAAAAGCATATCTGAAGCTCAAGTAGGTCAATATTGCATGATATGTCTCTTTTAAAGTTGATGACTTGTGTTTTACAGGTTGCTACTCTCATGACAAGAGACATGATTGATTACAAATGACTATTAAAACTTCCAATATAATGGAATCTCTTTTGAACACGTTGCAAAGTATAAAATAAAGTGTATAAAAAGCATATAAACGATACTTTGGTAGCTTGATATGATGGGTGTCCTGATAGTCCCTTTGCGTTTACTAAAATGATGTTTTGATTATGTAGAAAAACAAAATGCATTGTAATTTCGTGTTCCCAATGCCCTTGATATCAAATGCAATTGTCCTAAGTCACCTTTTCAGCTTCAGCCTTAATGCAGCAGGTTAAAGTGCCTATGACAGGTTAGACTACTCATGTAATTAAAATACAGGTAAGATAAATATATTTAAAGTTTTGCTAAAAGTAATTATAAATTCAATCATTTTTAGCTATTTTATTTAGTTTGAAATATCACTTCCTGGTTATAAATGATGACATCACACTAGGAAATTACTTTTCCCACTTGGCTAAAAGTCAGCTAATGTCACAGATTTTTTTGTCCGACAAATCAAAACATATGTGAACACCTTTATTTTGTTGAATTAATATTTTAAGGGTAAAATAAGTTGTTCATTTTGGGTAAATTATGCTTAATCTTTTGATGGAATGTGTCTCCCTAGTGTGATGTCATCAGTTTTTTACTTCCTGTAATTTTAAACAGATTTTTCAACTTTTCTCCACAAACCATGACTTGATTGGTGTAAAGCAATCAATAGGTATTAATACACCAAATAAAATCTAAATTAGAAAATCGTTAAAACCTGTCATACGCACTTTAACACGTTGTTTATTAATGAATTTATATCCTAACAACATAAAGTACATCCCTAATCATCCCCAATTTCAGATCTGAAAATACTCTATAGAGAGAGAGAGAGAGTAGAGTAGTATATTTAACTTCAATTTTGTTCTCATATTAGATGGAAGAGAAAACGCATACAAAAAGGAATTCAGTTATTGGTGATTTTAGTTTATGACATTCATAAACCAAATTAAAAAAAAAAAAATCATCCAGCAAGATTCAGTTCAGTCATCGTTGTAGTTATAAACAACAAAAGAGTTTAAAGGCACAATGGAGGCATGTGCATAAAGCAGTTTTTAGCCCAAAAAACTTAAAAGTTGTCCAAAAAAGTTACAGAAACAGATTCTAAATAAAATGATAGATCTTAGTTATCGCGTAGCTGATTGTTCAATAACAAGTATTGGTTGTTGGGATGTGTTCCACCACAGCAAAATGCAACAGAAGCAATCTTGTAACTGAGCCAAAGAAAATGAAACCAAAAGGTGGTGAGCGCACAGGTCGTGTTTTAGCATGCCTTGACCTTTTCACATTTTATCCAATCTCAACCTTTTCCTGCCCCCTCTAAACCCCAGAAGAAACTGCATAACTCACTCCTCATTCTTTTCTGGCGGGAAGATGTTTTCCTTCTGTATTTCTCTGCTCTAAAAGCACCGCTCGCTTCTGTCATGGCCTGATGTCGGAATAATGTGTGTAAATTTGAATAACATTTTTTTGCGATGACACAGTGCAATAACAGAAACTCAAGTATAGAGCTTCTTTTTGGTGTTCTCTTTCCACCGCAGTATTGCCTTCCTCCCAAAAAAAAAAGACTTTGTGGCGGAGCATCAAACAGCCTCTGCAACTCATAAAAGTTCTGAGCAGAGAATCAAGACTTCGGAGTTATGGAAATGATAACGGCCACATTATAGGCCACTGTGTCCCAGGCAATTACTATAAGTCACTTTTACAACTCCTAATTAAGTCTCCCTATAAATTCTTGATGCATCTATGTACAGTGCGATGAATCAAACAAACTCTGCTGGCACGATTTCCTATATATGCAAGAGAAAGGAGCGCTTGTTTTATACCTCTAGATTTATGAAGCCTGCAAAGTACACAGCAGTGAGGATGCTTTACTGTGGAGCAAAGGCAAAAACCCAGAATGCAAATGAAACGACCACAGGATTTTTCTGGGTGAGAGGTTGCGAGGATTTCACAATTTAACAGCCTATCTTGATTGCAACAGGGATATAAAGAGGGTAATAACTGTGCATTGGAAGGGGATATTTAGTGGGGGATTCAGCCTATAGTGCGCCATCACATTAAGCCAAATGGTGCTGCTTCCATGCTAATGTCTTTTTAAAATAACATAGAGAAAGAGAATAAAAACACCAAGCACTCACACATATGGCATGTTGATTTAAAGTGTGGTTTTTGCAACCTTCTCCAGAAAATACGTACACGATTTACGTTTTTGTATTTACGTAGCTACTGTACATTTTTGTCGTGAGAATACGTTCAATAATGGAAAACGTACATATGTTACGTTTTGTAAATTAGGGTTAGAGTCTGCCTTTGGATTAGGGTTTATTATTGATGAAATGTTTTTGATTGTACATTTTCCGTTCACGTACTCATTCAGCATAATGTCCAAAAACATAAAATGTCTACATTTTCACAGACTTACTTATTGTACATATTTTGACAACACAAACGTACAATAGCTATGTAAATGGAATTTTAAAACATGTAAATTATGTATGTATTTTTCTGGAGACTGGGCTGTTTTTTTTGTTATATTTTTCCATGTAATTCTTGTCTTGATCCAAAGTGATTGTTGATTTCAAGTACATGGCATTAACTGTAATTGTTTTGATTGTATATGAAATGTGTTTAACATATGTTTAACATTCAGCATACCATACAAACTATCTCACTATAACAAATGTCCAATATTTAGTAGGGAAAAATCTATAAATAATCAGAATATCTGCATTGTATCTTAACAAGTCTAAAAATAATATTGAGGACTGCAACAGGTAAAAAAAATAAAAAAGCAAAAATAACAGGGAGAACTACACAGACCATGATCCTTTGCGGCATTTCAGTGCAGACAATAAAGACGTAACTAATATGATTATATAATTATTTCCATTATTTTAGTAATTTTGAGGCTGGGTGGTCATTGTAGTCTGATCCTATTAAGTGTAGGCCTTAAGACGTCCTCAAACATGACAAAAAGATAAAGCATCAGCGATAACAGAGTGCTGACAACCATTGACAACAATCAGCAAAATAGTGTAATTAATGTAAACATGCATCTTCAGACACCACAGTAAATCACACCTGGGTTTGAGGCCAGTTTAGTCTTGATGCAGACTTGCTTTGGCCCAGTGTTTGTCCTGGTGTTTTCCGAAATGAGTCCCAGCATGAACGCAGGTCTTAGTTCAGACAATGGGAGAGTCCACAGTTGGCTTTGATTTGAGGCCAGTTTAGTCTTGATGACTTGCTTTGGTCAAGCTTTTGTCCAGGTGTAGTTCTGGTTTGGTCTGTATTTGGATGTGTTCTGCACGCAGCCCATGGAGAGAAAACACACTGCGAGGATTTAACCCACAACCTCCTTGCAAAGAAGCACTCAGTGATGAATTGGGTTTGAAAAGCAGGAGGCAAAATTAACCAGGTTGCACTATGTATTATAGTTTGTATGTTTTTTTTTTCTTTGTCCTTTGAAATCTTGCCATTTACAACACAAAATCTGTATGTATTTGATAGGAACAACTCTACACGAGCAGAGAAAAAACATACGCACTTAAAATAAAGTACAAAGACGACATTTCTAACCTATATGTCAGCAGGCAGGCGATGAAAAGTGTGTCAATTAACGTTATAAGGAGAAAGAAGAAGCGTGAGCAGAGTGGTTTCTGACCTGATTCTGTCATGTTGTCATTTATGCCGCTATGATGTGCTGTTCACTGTAAAGAATACATTTAACCGTCAGTGTTTTAGTTTTTCTTTATCTGCGCGTTCCGTATATCTGCCAACAGAAATAAACTAGAACATTATCTGAGTGTTTTGGAAGATTATCAGCTTTATTCCATTTACGGCTGATGACTCACCTTCCTGGCGAGATAGACTCCGACCGCCGTTGACCAAACGTCTCCCACCAGACAGCGAGGCATGTACTGTATACTGCAGAATGTTGTTACGCGGTGAGTTTTTATCTTTACGTTTCACTAACAAGGACGAAAAGCACAGAACAGAGTGCAAATATAAATGTATTATGTATGGAGACGATGATCACGGCGCAAAGTTGTTTTATCATTATTTCTGCATAATAGCTCGACATTAAAAAAAGGAGAAAGACTCTGCACAATGTCATGGGAATGCTATTTGGTACAATACATGTCCTTCCCAGAACACGGCCTCTGAGGAATGCCTTTTTCTGCTCGCGGATAATTACGCTGTGCCTGTCATTCACATAAAAGAAAATGTCCATACTGCCTCCATTATGGCTGTCCCTATTGTCGTGATCATGTGTTTCCTATTAACGTCCATTAAGAGCTTTCTCGGAGGCCGGGCCGGTGCGAACCCAACGGAGCGATGTGAAAATGTGGCACTATAGATACGTGCCATCTGGAGGACGCGCCGCACCGACCGATGAGGCATTCGGGCCAAAACAAAACATCCGGAATGGACGGGAAACGGGAAGTTCAAAAAGTCAACGGCCAGAATTATGATGAAGCCCCACGACGAAGTTTTTCTGGTGAAAGGTCTGTTTTTTGTAAATGTAACTGCTTTGCCTAGAATGTAGGGCTGGGCGAAATGGCATAAAACATCATCACAATTTTCTCATTCCCAAGATTTTTGCGATTCGTGGTCACGTTGTATTTTTGCTGCACGATTTAGGAAAAATATCGGTGACACTTTAGAATAACTCCCCCTATTCCTGCCTTTGTAAAGCATGAATAAAGACTTAATTAATAGTGAACAAAGAATTTATTAAGAATGATTCAGGCTTATTACCTACTTAACTAATACTCTAACCCAAATTCCTAGCCCTAACCCTAACCTTAATTAAGTAGTTACTAATCCTGAATCATGCTTAATAAACAATTTAATAGTAGTTAATAAACTACTTTGTTAATACTTTACTAAGGCAGGAATAAGGGGAGTTATTCTAAAGTGTTACCAAAATATCTAATTGTGATTTTTCTGACCAGTGCGATTGTGATTCAGTTTGAATAATTCTGTTCAAAGTCACATTTTAAACACAATTTAGATGCTTTTAGTCACGTTTTAGTCACATTCAGTTGTGTTTGTCATATTTAAAAGCGTCTTTGTCACTTTTGGTTGTATTTTTGTTGTTTTTAGCTGCGTTTTGGTGCATTGTGTCGTATTTGTTGTTTGCGGGTGCGTTTTTGAACACATTTTTATCGCTTTTAGTCGCTCTTTTGTCTCTTGTTTCAGAACATGTTTGAATAAATCCAAACTACAGTTTTTATTCAAATCAAAGCAAGACATTCTGTTGTTTGTGGAAGAAATTATTGCACTTCAAAAATTGCAGCCTTTGTGATTTGCTTATTGCATCCATTAAAATAGCCATTTTCTGTCGCCCAGCCCCATAATGTTCCACAATGGTATAATCTTATCCATCCTTACAAGCGTTTTGATTACCAAAAAATACTTGTCTCCAGTAGGGGAGGGTGATATGGGAAAAAAATTTAATCACATTCTCCTGGAGTTGAATCACAGTTTCGATCCATCACAATTCATGCACACTGTCTATTTTGCTACTGGCTTTAAAAGGTAAATGAAATCAACTGCTTCTTCAAAAAGTTCCCACTTTACTGCGCTGTCACTCACTAAGAACACGACAAAGGCTGAGAAAAAGCTTCTGTGTTTGAATGAATGGTGAATCACAATTTGTCAATTTCACCAAAATAGCAGATTGTCACAAGGATCAGAATCAGAATTACTTTTATTCATCTACTTTTCATTACAGACATGCAACCGACCAGCAGAAGAAAATAGAGGTTCAATAGGGGACAAAATAAGACTACACTTGTTCAAAATAACAAACTAAATTAAAAATCTGTGTCTCAATAGAACAAATGATTAAAAAAAGAACTAAATCCTTGGTATTAACAACTAAGTTACATTTTAACTCAACATAAAGCACTGCGACCAAAGTGCAAAGTGAGACCTGCGTTGGATCTTCAATTGGACGTTTTAACACAAAGAAAAGAGTACAGAGAGTATTATTTTTTATGCATGTGTTTTTTCTGTTTCTGGTTGAGACGCTGGTTCTTGTGTTTTTGCCGCCTGGAATGAGCAAAAGGTTTCTACCGTCTGGAGAAACACTGTGCGGTAACTGTTTTGGCAACAACTCCTGGTTTGGGACGAGGGCAAAAAGGGAAGCGGCGACTGGAGCGGTGCTGAAAAATGCTCCCTGTGATAGATTGGTCCGATAATGCGTTTGTGGAGAGAGTCAGTGGCACATCTGCTCAGGATCACCGGCCACGAGAACATTATTCCTGGGATTAGATGAAGCAGAAATGGCATGTGTTTGCTCCCAAA
The DNA here is from genome assembly GCA_019453435.1 of Rhinogobius similis. NCBI lineage: Eukaryota > Metazoa > Chordata > Actinopteri > Gobiiformes > Gobiidae > Rhinogobius > Rhinogobius similis. The sequence goes on along the minus strand of CM033622.1, from coordinate 13,102,323 downwards.
GTCTGCAATTGGGATTAATGGAGATGGATGCAAGTTAGCCAACTGCATCTTACACAGTTTATTTGCAATTTGCAGATAGATAAATGTGTGTCTATTATGTGGGTATAACACTGTATATTTTAACAGCTGCTCAAGCTCAGTTGGTAGAGACATTTGTCCTCTTCGCTTAAGGTTGTTGGTTGCTAGAAGTTCATATATGTCCTTGAGCAAGACTATTTAAAGCTATAGTAAATAATAAACAGCATGTATTATTCATTCATTCATTCATTTTCTACCGCTTATTCCCGTTAGGGGTCGCGGGTGACTGGAGCCTATCCCAGTGACTTTGGGCCTTAGGCGGGGTATACCCTGGACAGTGGCCAACTCGTCGCAACAAACACAGAGAGACGGAGACAAGGACAGACAGTCATTCACTCTCACATTCACACACTATGGACAATTTAGAGTTATCAATTAACCTACACAGTCATGTCTTTGGACGGTGGGAGGAAGCCGGAGAACCCGGGGAGGACATGCAGACTCCACCCAGAGAGATCTTGTGATGTTAGGATGGTTCGGAATTCGAAACCACGATGTTGGGGGGTGGTCTGGGATTCGAACCCACGATCTCCTTATTGAGAGGCAGAAGCTCTAGCCGCTCTGCCACCGTGCACCCAGCATGTATTATTTGTCTTCTTATTTGTCTTCTTATTTGAAGCAAAAGAAATAAAAGCTAGATTTCCACAACACGCTAAGCCCAGAATGAAGTGCTTATGAATGCAGACAGAAGAAATGTTCATAATGAATCTGGCGATAATTTATGGAACTAAAGGAAAAATACCTTAAATTTGCCACTCATATTTTGAAACAAACAAAAAAAAGTTGATCACGCACTAGATGAACGAGTTTCTCTGCTGTCTGGCCTGACACTTACTGAGTGTATTCAGCCAGTAGATGACCTAGCGCTATAATAATAATAATAATACTACATTTTATTTATAAGCGCCTTTCAAAACACCCAAGGACACTGTACAGGACAACAAGTAATAAAAACAACAGAATAAAACCCACAAACAGAACTGGATGATGGTGTTGGAGTGACTGAGTTATGTGGTGTAGGATTGTCTGAACAGGTGAGTTTTGAGTCTGGATTTGAAAAGTGGAAGGAGGTCTATGTTGCGGAGGTCAGGAGGGAGAGAGTTCCAGAGCTGAGGAGCAGAGCGGCTGAAGGCTCTGCCCCCCATTGAAATAAGACGGAAAGAGGGGACAGAGAGCTGGAGAGAAGAGGAGGACCGGAGGGAGCGAGAGGGAGTGGAGATGTGGAGGAGGTCAGAGATGTACGGTGGAGCCAGGTTATGGATAGCTTTGAAAGTGGTAAGGAGAATTTTGAAGTGAATCCGTTGTTTTATGGGGAGCCAGTGAAGTTGTTGGAGGATGGGGGTGATGTGATGGTGGGAGGGCGTCCTGGTGATGATGCGGGCTGCAGAGTTTTGGAGAAGCTGCAGTTTCTGGAGGGATTTATTGGGGAGACCAAAGAGGAGAGAGTTACAATAATCGATCCGGGAGGTGACTAGACTGTGGACAAGTGTGGCTGTGGTGTGAGGAGTGGGAGAAGGGCGGAGACGAGAGATGTTGCGAAGGTGGAAGTAGGCAGAACGGGTGATGTTGTTGATGTGGGAGTGGAAAGAAAGGGTGCTGTCGAGGATGACACCCAGACTCTTGACTTGAGGGGAGGGGAGGACGGTGGAGTCATTGATAGAAATTGTGAAACTGTTTGATTTTGAGAGAGTGGAGGGGGTGCCGACCAGTATAAACAATTGCTATAAACAATTTAGTTATGTTATCACTTAAGAGATGCTGTGGTCAGGCTAGCAGTAGCAGTGATCGTGTTTGGACGGCACAAATGCTCCGAAAGAGCAGAGAAGAAGAGAAGATTCTCTGATAAGTGACGAATGAAATTTGAGAATAGTCACTGATCGGGGGAGTTCTGCAGGAAGTGTTTTTGACACTCTGAGAGGATTTTCTAACTCGCATTCAAATTCAAAATGATGTGAATGCAGCTGAACGCAACTCCAGGTGTGTTTTTGATGACGGGACATTATTAGAACATGGTTAAAAGCTCAAAAAAGTCACTGTAGCAGAATATGTGTCTCTAACTACGTCACAAATCTGCAAACTTTGAAACACAGAGAGATGACCATAAACAGGATCAATTAAACAAACTTGAATGAAGCTAAATACAACTCCAGGTATGTTTTTGTTGACGGAACAATGTTACGTTATCTTTTTTAAAGGCTCAAAAAAGTCAACTTTTTACATTCTATAAAAAACAGATGTAACCGTTTTTTTTTTTCTTGGTAGTTAATTGGTTTATTTGTCAATGGGCTTTGGACTGGCTCCATCCTCAAATCATCCATCCATCCAAATCAATTAAAAAGAATATATTACATTCCCACAATTATACTTGTATTTTGTACTTGTATATTGTATTATACTTGCAATTTTATATTTGTCCCCAGTAAACCAAACAAGAAAATAGTCTACAGCATAACACATGCACATTAAGCATATAATCATGGTGTTGTCTTGCATAACATATCGGTGAGTGTTTAAGAGTTCAGCCCTTTCACCGATAAACTGAATGTGACCACAAGTCGCTTTCATTCAGTCTCTGTTTACGATATGTGTCGCTGTACAGTCCGCACAATAAAATGAATATTATGATGCCGTGAACGTAGAAATGTACTTGAATCAAACCTCTGGTACACAAACTCAGTGAAATTAGTTTGAATTAGAAAAGCTTACCTAAAAGCCTCTTCAAAGCAAAATCTATAGCCACTGACATCAATATGAGCCACATTAACATCAGCGAATGGTGCTTCTTTGTGTGGAGTTGATGCAAATGAAAATAAAATGAAAGGAGAGGCAAAGTAATCTGGAATAATGGCTCCTCGTCAGCCCCTGAATGCTTCTGTGTCCCGACTTCTTTGGTGAAAACGTTTAGCTTGGATACAATTCAACATCAAATAACAAGAATAATATTATCATACATTTGCCTCATTAGTGGCTGAAGTTGAACAGTATTTATTTGCGTGTCTTAAGGACTGTCTGAGGCTCATTTAAGGTTAAAAGTATTAGTTTGAAATTCCTTATGATTTAAATTTAGAGTCACAAACTGTGTGAACACATATTAGTTTTAATTTTGACTTTATTCAGTGTATTAATACTTCTTGTAAACAGAAATTATAGTTTTACACTAAACAGGCAGCTGTTTGTGGAGAAAGGTGAAAAAATCTGTTGAAAATTACATGAAGTAAACAAATTGATGACACTGGGGAGACAAAGGTTATGCATAATTTATACAAAAGAAAAGTGTTCACATGTGACTTTAGAGGAGTTTTTGGTCATTTCCAAGAGTGATGACATCATTTAGAACCAGGAAATAAAATTAAAAACCTAAAAAAATGGCTAAACTGGGATAGAATTTGTAAAGCTTTTAGCAGAATGTGAAATATATTTATATGAACTGCATTTGAGTTAAATGAGTCCAACCTCTCTCCGGCACTTTAACATTTGATCGATAGGTTTTATGTTTATTTAGCGGTTTGTAAAGTCGATATTTGTAGTGTTTAGTTTAGTTTGGTGTGAATTTAAATATAATGTTCAAGGTTAATTTGCTAAACATATCAGTTCTGGCGAAAGGCTGAGCTATTATAAAGTTATAAAAGTTCAACTAAAAGGTTTATGAGACGGATCAGATCATTTCAAGAAAACAACAACAAACTAATCCCATAACTTTCCCTGATGAAGGCCCAGTAAGGTCAAAACTCACTGACTCAAGGAAAAAAAAAAAGGTTTTGCCATGATTCAATAAAGGCTTTAATATTTTTCTAAATCCCTCGAGTGCCTCAGCTCCTTTTTTTGTTTTAAATGAATCTGATCCCAATTCTGAGAAGCACACACTCGAGCAGCAGCTTCTAGCTAATGCATCATTAGTAGAATAGTGCATCTTTTACTTTAGTCTTATCTTAATTGTTAGTATTTTCCAATTGGTATGAGTGTGTAGGCGTCGTTGAGAGTCCTTGCTGTTTTTCATTCCCTCCATTTGGGCCAAAAAACCTAATGCCCCACAGTGTCTGTACTATTACAGTATATGCAGTTTAAGCACAGACGCTGTTCCATGTTTCGACAATGCACTAACAATGAATTCAAGAAAGAAGAAGAAGACATTTTGAAGAAATTTTGTGGCTTGTAATATGCAAATTGTTGTTTTGTAATAATTGAATATTGTGGTTTGTTTGTCTTTGCAAAGCCCTGGTGTGATGACCTGAAACTAACCATAGCACAAGTGTTTTAGCCCTGCACTTTCAACAATTCTTAAAAAAAATACCCGCAAATATGTTTATTTATTTTCTTGACTAAGACACCATAGTCATTGTTAATGGGTCTTTTTGCGTAACTGCAATTGTCAGGAAAATTTCTTCTTCTTCTTGTTCTTTCTTTTTTTTAATTATAATTTTAAGAACACATACTTATTTAGTTACTTTTGCAAACATTGATCTAATTGATTGAGAGCTTATAGGCATAACTTTGTAACTTTTCCGCTCTTTTTGTTTTGTATGTTTCAGAATATGGCATTAAACTTACCTCATTGGAGACAAGAAGTTGTCTTGTTGAAGGTATTTTTGAGCAATAAAAACATCAACAATCAAACCGTAGTTACGTTTACTGCCACACAGTGAAAAATCCAATGCAAACAAACAAAAACATCCCCACGTAAACAAGCAGGCGGCCGACCTTCTGTCACGGAGGGTACACGGCGCACCTTTAAAAACACGCCGTATCCTGTGGGGCAGTGTAATTGGAAGTATTCACAGTCGGACCGGTAAACTGCTTGTAGTGAATGCACTCTGCAGTAACAGCTTTGTATACTCTGTGCTTCAGTCCCATGAGCCTTTTACAACCCAAGCAAATAAAGCACAGTGAGTCTCTGTGGGGCAGCCGGGCGTTACACTGCTGCCTCCAACTGCTGCCACGAAACGCAATCTTCACCAAAAGCACTTGAAAAGGACCGGCCAGATGGGACCACACCTGGATTTCAACATAAGGAGATCCGTTTGTGGTAGAAGGATATCAGGAAAGTGTGTGGACAAAGACAGAAAACACTTCTGACATCGTCCAATCTTGCAATAAACAGAACCAGGACTGCTTTAGTTTAGCCTTTCTTTCTATCTTTTTTTTTTCTTTCTTTCTTTTCATTTTATAGGAGTTTGTATTAAGAACTGTAATTTAAGATTCAATATTAATTTTGAAGGTTAAGTCATGTTTGTAAATGAGAATTATGGCTCATAAAAATAACATAAAAACAATAAGACTTTTTGATGTCAGTTAGTTTGGTGTCTTTGTATAAATTATCAACATCTACACCAAAAGTAACTGACCTTTGCCCGACCCTTTCAGAATTTCATGTACGTGTTGACAAAACTATTACAAAAAATATTTGAACAGAACGCAAGCCCTCTACGTTCAATAGTTTAATAATTAAAAGAAAAAACATACAGTATTGCAACAGTATTCACTAATTAGCCACTGCAGCCACAAATCTCTCCCGGCATAAACTTTGCAATTGATTAACTGTTGATAAAAATCCCATGATAAAATTGGAAATTCAGTACACATGTCCAAAAAGTTTCTCATACTTAATGTTTGAATTTAAAACTCCAGTCCTCGGATGAACCAGGCAGACATTTGATTAAAACTAGCATTTTCAGCAAACAACAATTAATGAAGCATTATTCACACTTGTGAGAGTTGTTTCCTCGCTTTCCTAATGGCCGTCGTCATTATGGAGAACGTTTTAAAAAGCAAGCTTTTAAAGGCACTATTTGTATTACTAAAATGTCATTGTGTGATTGTTTGGACAACCAGATTTAATTATAGTGAACAGCAAATCAGCCCATAATGCAGAACGTCATGCACAGAAAAGGACTGACACGCCACGGTAAATGGAACAAGAAAAAGAAAAACGAGCACCTCGTAACTATAAATGAGTATGTTTTTTCTTCAACAACATGACTGAAGGAAGAATAGGGTGATTGTTTCGATGTCAGGTATAAGTAAAATGAACTCATCAACTCACTCTTACTTGGGTGAGCTGTCCTGAAAATAGTGTTAAATCCAATGGATAGAAAAGCACAAGGCGCCTCTACGTGCACAGTTTTGAAAAACAGACTAGTCCGTATTCCTCCTAAAATAGGCCGAAGTACGCCCAATCTCTGCTGCCATGTTTGTTTTGGTTTGGTTGTTTTGGCTTCTGTCCAAACCACAACGCTGCCCTATGATTGGTCCAGTCCCTCATGGATCAGCGGGTGCCTAACAAGATGGACTCTCAAGAGTGTGCGCACTGACACTGAAAAAGCAAGAGAATTCGACTTACTGGCAAGGTTATATCATATCACGTTTATAGGCACGTTTAAGCGCATTTTATACATAGATTGCAGTAATATTGTCTGAATACCATCATCGACATAATCCCCCAAAATGATCAAGGTGTTATTTTTTATCATTATCGCCTCCCGTTTCCATTAAGTTCAAATAACAACTGCATTTTGTCTGGCGGAACGTCCAAGCATTCGTTTGAATTACTTACAAAAGCACTTGGCGCACCTGTCTGTTTACAAATGCGCTCCAAAGACATCTGCCTCCGACCGAAGACTCTCCTGGTAGAGTAACCTGTTCAGGGGCCCACATCACCCCGAACGAGAGCGACTTTGTCAACTCAACGCCGCCGTCGCCATTTGTCAAGCGGAAGAGTAATCCAGCTTATACCCATTACACGTAAGACAACAATATGGCACCGCAATGTCATTAAGGCCCATCAGGGAGGGGACGAAGGGGTGATGAAGAGATGGGACGAAATGAGATTGGATTTGAACCAACGCTGCCTTCGTTCCTAGGGGCCACGCACTCCCATGAATAGGTGTATGCTGCATAATGATGAGACATTTAGTTCGCCTACTGCTCAGATTTATGGGCTGCAAGGCGTGTTACGATCATTAGGGGGATTGTGCAAAAGGGAAATGGGGTTGGGACTATATGAGCTTTGGAGGAGTTGGAAATTGCACTTGCTCTTCTATTTTTTTACGCGTTTTCTGGTAACGCAGCACTTTTAAACTATAAATCTTTGATCCTCCTCCTTCCTTATTTGCACAACGGTATTTTATAATGGAAGACTCCCTGTAATTTCACACTCCAATTAGTAAATTACCAATGCTGTCCTCAAATGAAGTCTCTGGCAAAACAAACAGGTCACATCCCAAGGGAAGATGGAGGAAATAAATAGAAAATGCATGCATTGCTTTGTGTGTTGTGATTAGGCTAAATTAACTGCAGTGATAATAAAAGTGATTTAATTAAACAATACTATAATGATTATTGCTTTTTTATGTCGCCTCCAAGAAACTTAAGTCAGTAAGATGTTTGTCTGCGACGCTGTAAACTCAGCTAAATCTCACCTGTGCTAAAAGGCTGAAAATGAATTGGGATTTGGGAGCAAGATGAATAATTTATTTTGCATATTGAATTTAAAAGAACATTTGCTTCTGTTCTGCACTGTTTTCCAAAAGACTGTGTGTTTGTGCTTTGGTGACACCTCAGAAATAAGCCTCATTATTTTCTTTTACAAACCAATGCTTGTTAGGACAAAAGTGAATATGTGCGTGTGCTCTGTTAATATGACCAACTTTTTATTTTAATTTTATTTTTTTTCAAAGAATCAAAAATGAGGGACTATGCCTTGCCAGGAAATACTGCAACTGTAAAACATAATGTAAAATGCACTAAATGCTGTTGGTCAATAAAACAATCTGTTAGCAAATGTGTAATTATTTAAATGACACATTTTATGTGAAATTGACATTGTTGAGCTTTTAATCATCATCAAAAACGTATCTGGAGTTGTATTTCCCTTCATTCACGCTTGTTTCATCAATCTTATTTACGAGGTCCTCTACCTAAGAACACTCGGTTTGAGTTTTCTGTGCTTTGTTACATCAAAATCTGTTGTAAAGTAAATTATTATTTTAAGTTCTGAAACATGGCATGGCAAAGTAAAGGTACTCAAAGCATGTTGAGAGGCCATTAACAATAGAGATCATGCAGTGACATTCTTTAATTCGAAAAATGCTCTTCAGCATTCTGACTGAGTGGCAAAAGTATGAGCAGCACAACTGATAAAATTAGTTTCATAGATTTAGTTGTCCTTGGAGCTTTTGTTTCACACAAATTCACTGTATAAAACTATAGTTTCTTGTTGTTGCTCTGACTCTGTAGAGCAGGCATGTCCAAACTATGGCGCAGGGGCCAAATGCGGCACTTGGACCAATTTTTCCCTCAGGCTTCCTGGTGGCCCACATTGTCCTGAGAAGTACAGGAAATTTCACATTTTCTACAATTATAACCTAAATAACTAACATTCTGGTGTGAGGTAGACCTGGCATTGACACTGAATGTATGTGTGGTGGTACTTAAAACGTTTCCGCTTGGTCTATTTTTCAATATGTGGCCCGCAATGGAAAAAGTTTGGACACCCCTGCTGTAGAGCTTAGTTAGCTTGTTTGCTCACAGCAGTTGGATATTTAGGACACTTCAACTGCTCATTATTGAAGGAGGGAAAGAGAGAGTTCAACTGTGTGACCCAAAAGTCTGTATCTGATAAATGTGAGCATGATTGCAGTGTAACTGTTTATGCAGTGTAACTGTTGTTACCTGCATAAACAACAGCCTACATATGTGTCCTTTAATATGTTTCTTAAAATAGATAAGGCCAACTATAGCTAACTTTACAATGTTTGAATAAAGTTAAGAGGCCACCCAGATATGTAAAAATGAAACAATTATCAACCCCAGATATGTTTCTGACACATAAGTAGCTTTATAACAATGGCCAAATCTCAAGTTAGTTTATCATTATCCACTTGTGTTGGAAAAAAAGCAAATTACTGTTTTTCTGAAGAATAGATGCTAAAATCTGAATCGTTTTGTTGATTGGGCCTCGTCTTGATTATTTTCCTTACTTGAAAACTGGGTCACCGTGTTAACATAAGCCTTTAACTTGTTCGTGTAAAGCAGTCTGGAATCAGTGTCTGCTAGTTCTATAAAAAGCGGAAGAGAAAAGTTGACTCAGTGCGACTTCACAAATTGAAACGAAACACAGCGAGTGAGCCATCAATCACGTCTGCCAATCAATGCCCACCCACTCGTCATGTTAGATCCTGCACAAAGCCTCAGCTCTCATTAAAGTCATGCTAATTTCTGACGCTACATGCTGCACAATTATAGGCCCAAGAAATGAGAGCTGATCCTGCTGACAGATATAAAGTAATCGCTATGGATCTAGTGGAGGGAACGACTGCAATGTCGATGCAAAACACTGTAACTAGTCCGACTGTTACACAGAGGTGGCAGAACAGTAAGAGAGTATGGTTACTTTAAAATAATATTACTCAAGTTGAAGTGCAAAGTAAGCAAAAACAAGTATTTGGGTATTCACCTTATTCTGCCACGCCCACTTTTGCCACAGATACGCACTTTTGTTGTGTGCACATCCATTTGACGAGAACTCCGTTAAAGCTAATGACGAACGAGGGAAAAGTCTTGCCGCTAAAATGTTACGTAAAGTAGGTTGATTTGTGTAAAAAAACAATGAGTAACCAAAACTTACTGTACAAAAAAAAAAACAACAACCTCAAGTTGGAGAAATGGATGGTGTCAGAAAACTAGTCAGAGAAGTAAGTTCTGAGTAGTTTTACGATACCATTTTAATATAAAGGTATAGTAAATGTAACTGAATACTTCTGACATTACTTAAAAATCCTAACTTCAAGTTTGTAAAAAAAAAAAAAAAAAAAGCAAGATTATTGTTTGCTTGGTTGTTTTCCACTTGGCTGGAAAATCCAGAATGATAGCCGTAATGACTGACAGGTGGATTAGCCAATCAGCATGCATGGTCCGTCCGTATTAAACCAACTATGACTGTCCACGAGGAAAAGAGAAAGGCAAAGGGACGGAAAAACATTACAGATTTATGCGGAAATAGTTGAATAATTGAAGTGAACCTCAAAAATATCTAGCAAGTGACTCACCAAATCTAAAACTGTACTGCCATAATGCCTCAACAGTCAATGGTACAATTTAACTAATCTAATCAGGCAGTGCATGATCTCGTCAGACGTGTTGGGGCCACTGGGGCAGATTAGCAGCCTAACTCCCCTCAGTTTGCCTCAGGGCAGCTGTGGCTACAATAGTGTTACCTTTCTCAAAGTGTTGCAACAGAGATCATCGCCCTTATTTCCCTGACCACAACTGCATCACCATCCACACACCACATTCACACATAGCCTGTTGGGAGAGTGCCTTGCCCAAGAACACAACAACAACATGCACTAGTCAGAGCCACTATTGCCCTGCCCGTTAGAGTTAAAACAACAACATACACTGTCAGGTAACCAGTAATCTTAGCAGAGAATCCAGAGTCAAACCCAGCACCTCTTTGAGCTCTCTGCCATTGTGCACCCACTGACACTGCACCCTTATTAATATTCATTTCCTTTTGGCTTTGAGCTCCAGCCAACAGTTACACGAGGCAGTTCTGCTTTATTCCTGAACACAAACCCTTTTTTGCTTTCATAATTGCCCCTAAACAACTCTGTGGAAGCTCTCCGCCGCCACAAAGACGAGCGCGGCGAACGATAAGGATTGTCACCTCACCCCAAAACCAAACATAAATATATGCAAAGCGCAAAAGCATTTTCCGTTACCCCTGCCGCAGTGATAAAAGGCAGCGGGATTGATTCTAACAAGTGATTTTAACGTCATGTGTCATGTGCGGCTCGCTGATGGCGGCAGTGGGCACATTGCGGCAGGGAACGCGCCGCAGGCCTGTTTGGAAACTGATAAACAAGGCGGTAAACAGATCCACGGATATCTATTCATCTGCCGTGTCGCTAACCCGAGATGTCAGACAAAATGTAGAGGCACAAAGGAACTGGAGGAATTGATGAATTTAATAAAATATCAAGTTTGATCCATCAGTCTTCATTGACCGTTATTTATGGGTTCATTTCCTTCCTTTCCATTTTTTCTCCAACCATATTTTTACCCATAATATGTGGCAACAAGCTTTTGTCTCTTTTATCTCATTGTGGCAGTTGTATTTATTGTCTGTATGAAGCAAAAGGTAGACCACACAGAGAATAAAAAAGGTAGATTTTAAAGATTACTAAATATTAAGCTTGTCATTCACATGGCGGCACAATATCCCATCCACTCTATTGATGTAAAATGTGGTATTTTAAAATGTTAATCTGTACAATCCACAGCAAATATCAAAATCAAGCTCAGTAATTTAAACTGAATTCCACTGATACATAATGATTTAAACATCTTGCTTCTAGATGGTTAGGTCATATTGACTGAAAATGATATCTGTATATTTTCTATATATTATCTCAATAACAATATTCAGATGATATTTTCACGATGCACCAGGAATAGCTAAAATGTGTATATTTTAGTGCATTTTACTATAATTGTTCATCGTTTTATGTTGCGTCAAATCTCCAATGCCAGTCAAACTTTTCTGATTGACCACAAAATGACTCCACTACACATTTCTGCTAACTATATTTTTAATCAGCCCCTTTTGAGGCCATTTTTCATCAATTTAATCGCAGACAATATACATGTTACTCAAACAATAATAGCTATTCACCTTATTCCAGAAGTTGCTGTACGCGCCGCCGTCTTGTTTCTGTTGTATTAGTTTACACGGAGCAGACGAACTCAACAGAAAATAAGTTCTACTTGACTAAAAAGCCGTTTTCAGGTCGCCCAGGAAATAGGTGCGTTGTTGACTTGTTGTTGCTCGTGTTCATTAAACATTTTAAACAAATCAATCTACTTTATGTAACATTTTAGCGGCGAGACTTTTCCCTCGTTCGTCATTATCTTTAACGGAGTTCTCTTCAAACAGAAGTGAGTTTACAACAAAAGTGCGTATCTGTGGCAAAAAACGGCAAAAGTGGGCGGGGCAGAATAAGGTGAATATCATCAATGTTTCACTATCTCACATCATTAACATCTTTAGAAAGGTTTCTGATTTAATTACAACTCACACATTTCAAAGATCAAATGATGAAAAACTCAAAAAGGCCCTGTCTGATCTGCATGGGAATCAAACCCGGGACCTTATCGCTGGGATGTAAGTGTCCTAACCAATGTGGTGCTCACAAACAGGTTTACAGATGTTTATCATGTTTGAAACTAAACATGGAACACTGCAGGATGACCAAATATCACAAAGGTCAAAAAAGAATAAGAAATAAATATATGAGCCGCAACAGAAATGACCTCCAACCTCATTAACTGCCAGCCTCATTCCCAGAATCCTAAACATGGTGAACGGCAAAGGGTGTGGCCCTTTCTGGTTTAAGTAAGAAAACATAGCCGTGTCAAAAGATCAGAGCGAGTGAAAAATGTGTTCTGTCCAAACTTCTTTTCAAGTTCTACCGCCAGACTGTAGATTTCCATTTGACTCGGGGCTAAGATTAGACAGAGAATACTAAGGAGCTGCACACAGAAAAGGCCATGCAACAATAACAACAAAACCCTTCACAAAAGCCCTCCTTCAGAATTACACAAAGCATGCAGCTGAAGTTGGCAGCTTTGAGGGGTAAAGTGCCTTGGAAATGGTGGTTCCTCTTTATGCATACATGATTACAAGAGTTTAGGAGGCAATGGTAAGTGCTTGTCATACGGCTGGTGTTTTGTCTGCAGCCTTTAGATTATACATATTTACGACTATGGGGCAGGATCTTGTGCCACAATCACGTGAGATAAAAACTGTTTAATAATTTTGTGAGATTTTACCATGCGCTGGTTAGTTTCATCTCTTAAGAAGGCGATGCTACAGTGACAGTAGAATTAAACAAAACACAGGGTAACGGTTTAGATCAAGGTTCCTTAGTAAACTATTTATTATGCATTAATAAGCATTTTTATGTGTTTATAAGCACTTATAAGGCATTTACGAGCATTTGTTAGCGTGATAATTGTAAATAATGTAATATGCAGCTCATTGCTGCTCTGTACATGTGGTTTATTAACTCAAACATGTTTGGGCTGATGGATTATAAACATGTATAAGGTGATATAAGTGCATAAACAAACAATTAGTGCTTATTAACATCTTATAAATAGTTAACTAAGGAACCTTAATCTAAAGCGTTACCAAACACAGAAACAGTTGTGAGGCAAAATATGTGAACCCGAACCGCACAAATTGTGTACTAGAAATGTTCTCAAAGTCTCGTTCTTGTAGACCCATATCTTGTCTCATCTTGTGGTGATTTCCTCCCCAAATTGCGCACAAATAACCTAGAAATTATTTGAAACTTTACAAAGACATCACATTAATTAATTCTTATTTTACCAATTAAAGAATGTTATGTTTATGACATATAAAATGCTTTAAAAAAGACTATAAATAGATTGCTTTGGACAACTGGCCAATGCTAAATAAGATTATAGATAATTTAGACAGCAAGTTGAATTATTATGTGTATAAGCACAGCTATAGACACATCAAGTAAAGACATAAATGCCATTTGAAACCCAACAAGAGACGTTTGATAGAGAATGTTTAAATTAGACTTTATCCCTGTCAGTGTTATTTTACAGATATGTTGTTTTATGTCTTTGTGCCTTGTCTTGTTTGTCGATTGTGAGGTTCTATGCACTTGTTATCAACACTGTCTGAGAAATAATTGCCCCACAGGGATCTGGTACGTAGTGTTGAAGTATAGAAGATAAAGTCTATGGTCAAGTGGAGACTCTTTTTCTCCTACACTCCTTCTATTGGTTCGCCTTTGTCATGTGTTTGAGTGACAGGTTGAACAGTTAAAAAACTCAAAATTGTAAGTATTTTTAAAGTACTTTTAAAGGAAGATTGGCTGGCCCTCAAATACACATTCTCGGGATTATTAAGTAAACAAAACATCAGAGAAAGCAGGTATGGGTGCTAGTTAACGTTCTGCCCAAACTAAAACTAAATCTGGAGTAGATTAGAACTGAACAAATTGTGCTATACATCTTTTGGAACCTCGCCCATCCCTTATTAGAGTTCTATTCAAATGCTTCAAACAAATAATTATAACTACAGACTGTGTTTTTTTGCGTCAGAAAGAAAAGTTTGAGTTGGATCCCGGACTTGGCAGCACACCTCCATCTGCTGTTTTGACAACGGACTGACAACTCGTATCAGCTCCTCACCAGAATGTGCTCTCCCATCTGTTCCCCGCATGTCTCTGTGTGCGTCTGTGTGCCATAAAGCCAGCCCGGACTCACTGTATCCATAATTTCGCTTTGATTCAGAAGACACAACAAAACCACTATCAAACAGCGCTTCGTTCAGGATCCAAGGCACTTTCTGGCTCAGGGTTCTGTCTCTGAAATGTATGTGGTTTGCTCGAGTTTAAACAACAGACACACACGCTCAATGATATGTTTGGAAATAACAGCAACACGAAGAAGTCTAAAAGTTTGAGTGTGGTAAATAAAAATACACAGTTGATTACGGAACATCAATTTGAGTAATAATTTCACTCGATTTTGAACCAGGATTTTTGTGTCCGCAATATTGGTTCATGTTTTGTTTACTTTTCTGGACTGTGCATGTTAAAGGTGTACTTTTGTGGGACCACCTGCTTGTCTCCAGATATTACTGCCTTGCCTAGATCTAAATCTTGTATTTATTTATTTGCAGGTGTTTTACTGCTTGAAAAACTTGCATTGTCACTGTGAGCAGGGTTGCCTCTCCACAGACTAGGCCTGTAACTTGACCTTGTGGCATCGCCTACTTTTCTCCCTGGAGATAAATTTGTTTAATTAACGTTTTTATGTGAAGCAATTTGGTCAGCTGAAGTTTTGCTATTCACCTTATTCCGGAAGTTGCTGTGAGCGCTGCCGTCTTGTTTCCATTGTATTAGTTTACACGGGGCAGACGAGCTCAACAGAAAATAAGTTCTACATGGACTAAAAAAGACTTGTTGTTGCTCGTGTTCATTAAACATTTTACACAAATCAACCTACTTTATGTAACATTTTAGTGGCAAGACTTTTCCCTCGTTCATCATTAGCTTTAACGGAGTTCTCGTCAAACGGAAGTGCGTACGTATCTGTGGCAAAAAGCAGCAAAAGTGGGCGGGGCAGAATAAGGTAAATATAAATAAACTTGAATTTAATTGAATAATACCGTGTTAAGAATAATACCGTGGAACCGTAGTGTAGTTGAGGGGATTTGGAAGAAGAAGAAAGAAGGAATAGAATGATATTTGATATTGCACTATAGATGTGGCTTTTGAAAACACTGCTATTACAATGTCAAATGGTAAGCTTTCCAAAAAAAAAAAAAAAGTCTCAAATGACAGTTATTTGTTTTTGCCAGTGAACTCTTAGACACCAGCAACAGGTGAAATGTCTAATACAGTAATAGTAAATAAGTGTAAGCACTGGACTGAACTGGGAGTGATCTGACCAACTTCAAATTGATGAGCAAAGGCTCCGCTTTCAGCCACTTCCTCCAGATTGATGGCCCCATAGATCTACGGCAAACATTTATAGTTCCTCAGTCTGTCAACAAACATTTCTAATAAATCAAAATAACTGAAATAACACTCAAAATAATATAAACCAATACATTAACTGCTCTGTACATATTTATAGTGTGTGTACAGATTAAACACTTTCACAACATTTCACTGAACCAAACTTTTTCACGTACTGCGCGTCCACCTCCCACATAGTCTGCAGTTTATAATGATGTTTGTGTGTAGCTTTAAACAACTGCGTGTCCCCACAAGCTCATTATTATGACCTGTCTTAGTTTATCTCACCACAAAATCCAGGCCTCACACTGTCTGCAAAGAACAGCACCACGGACAGCTCCCTATATGACCATTTACACTTGATATATTATACTGTTACTCTCTTCTCCAAGCCATTTATCACCAAGCTAATAACATTAATCCTTCAATCTGGATCGAGTTGCCAAGTCTGTGCCGTTGGAGGCCTATGCTGAAATCCTCACATGTATTGCCGATCAGTGTGATAGCTGTTGAGACACTAGCTTCCACACGGTAAAATGGTTTGCCAGCCCCCTAGTGGAAACACAAATTAAATGTTTGTCTACACGGGAGGTGCTTGGTGTACAATCTTGCCGGTATAATATAATTACGAAGCGGCATCACAAGACTCCAGGTGGAAGTTTGTTTATGTGGTGAGGGCGAGGGTGTGATAGCCTTGGTAGTAAAACTCACAGTAAATGCTCACCGGTGGGGCTTTTTGTTTGTTTGGGCGAGTTTTGGAATTTGCAGGTGTAAAAACCTGCTGTTGGTATTGAACGTGTAACAGATTTTATGTGAGGTGAGAGGCTGTGGACTATTACAGAGACTCAGTGCATTATTTGTGTTTATTTAAACAAGCTCTTGAGTACATCCACTTTGCTATTTCATGTTTTAGAACCTATAATAATGTATCTACTAAAAAACACATGACTTTCTACCCGTAAAGGGTTCCCTTTTCAGAATTGGTGTTAGCGACCCATCTACTGGCAGCAGATGTAATTACCACGGGGAGAAAATCAAAAGCTAGCCTGCCCCCAACATGCTAATATAAGCATGCAATTGTAACAAGCGCAATTTCATGGCAGAAATGCTCAGAACAAGTCAGAAAATGATTTACAGACGTTAAAAACAACAAAGGAAACTGAGTATTTTCTGAGGGTCAGTGAAGGCGCAGCGATGATGACCTTGCGAAAAATATAGAATAATGAAACAAGTGTGAATGAAGCTAAATGCAACTCCGGGTAAGTTTTTGATGAGGGAACAATGTTATACCAAGGTAAAAAACTCATAAGTGTCAGAAATGTTGCATTTTACATGTGTCTTTCAAACAACATTTGATCCATATCTGGTCCTATGTATAAATGTAGGGACAAAGCTGAGTCATCTTTAACCAAAAGGTCATTTTGATCCCAGTGTATTTGGGCTTGGTCCCAAGAATGAATGTGATGTGTGCGAACGTCATAGTGGTCGGGCTGTTTGAGCAGCTTAGTCTCAGCTTAGTCAGCTTTGTTTATTTTTTTTATTTTATTTTTTTTAATTGGATTTCCATAAGTCTTACCAACAAATCAGTCAAACTTAAACCCCAGCAGGTAAAGATGTCAGTTAAAATAGAGAGAATGATGATTTGTTGGTCTTATAACACTAGTGGTGATGGTGAGGAGGAGGAAATGGGAAGTCTGAGGTGGCTACGTATCTTATTTCAATCCAGCAGCATTTTGACTTCTTCCCATTTGAAAAGTATAAAAGTTTGATGCCGTCACAAGTTGTTATTCAGTTTGAAGCCACTCCAGGGGCCTGACATGGCCAATTTTAGATTATAAAAGAGCAACATAAATAAGCCACTCAAAGTCAGACTTTTGAGTAGCTGTTTCATAAACACAAAATCAATGTGAATTGTTTGTACACTTCAAGGGGTAACATTTACATTCATTTACAGTTTTTTGAGGGAAATACATTGAATGGAGAGTTAAAGGGTATGTACGGTGGCCTGTGATATTACTGTTTGAAAAGGAACTTTCTGAACCTGAGTTGTTATTACCTAAATCCACAAATAGAGGATACGTAAAAGTTTTCCTCCTTCTCAGTATGGGAAGGCCCGCTCGATCTAGTATCTAGTATTTATCAGTATTAATTGTCTCCAAAAACATCTCCCTCTCCAACTTGTCAACACAAAAAACGACTCCACCAGGCTTGATTATAGTCAATGTATTACCATTTCACTGCAATAATTGAGGAATTCTGTCACTCAACAATAGCAAACTCCCCATAACCCACTTTACAAAGAGACTAATTGCCTAATGACTCTTCTGTAATCAACATTAATAATGGATGCAGTGTAATAGCCTCCATAAAGACAATAGTAATTAATGCTGTGGATATGAACTGCAGAATGAGTGGCGACTATTGGGGGTCGTTGGGTCTCACATGGAAATAGATGGGTGTAAAACAAGTGGTGATTAGCAATGCACTTGTCTGAGCTGCAGTTAGTGGAAGAGTTAATCACCACAAAGCCCATTAAAGAGTCGCGGCCTTGTCTTTCAAATTTACTGAGCCAGAGATCTAATATTCACTGTCCCAATGAGGAAGAAACTATTTATAGAGCGGCACAATCGCTTGGGCAAATTAAAATCTATTTCCGACATTAAACACGTTCATTTGGGTGTAATCATTGTGTTCTGGAGGTCAAGGAGAGTGTGGTGTCCCTGGATGTGAGGAGGGGTGTAAGGCAACTGCAAAGACAACCACAGGGACCCATAGGAAGAACTTATCTGCGGGTAATTAATCCAAAATATTGCAGTGGCACAGGAATGTCTATCTACTGTGTTAAGGGATTTTTATTGCAAGGTTAAAAGTTCTGTGAAAGGCATTGTACTTTACTTTGTTCCTAAGCTTTCAGATGCTGGACTATCAGACATAGTACAAAATGTATTGTAAAGGAATAAATAAATATATAAATAAAATAATATCATATGAAACTATTAAGCTGCTAAAACAACAGTATGTGACTTTCTGGAGCTGGCACAATACCTGCACAATTCCATGGAAATAGGACATTCTCCTTGGAGATAGATATTTTTATACCATATTGTGGAATATTATCGATCAATGGATAGTGTATTCTGTCCATTGAAATCAAAGGGCAATGCAACTTTTTCCCTTTTTAAATAATTTTCTAGCGAATTACGTGTATTTTAAGGCCAAGTACTTCAAGTTGAGTCACAAGTGAGTGTTCATGGATGTCGTTGACATGGCGTTAAAATACAGTAGGTGATGCTAGCATCGCTGTAGCATTTGGCTCATAGCTGACGTCCATTCTTGGATATTTACAAATTTGGGTCATAAGACCACTTTATTCTTCTCCATGTCTTCATGTCTGTACTTGAGCAATATAACTCCAAAAGTCTGCATTTGTGCTTGCAATTGTTGAAGAGTGGGTGACAGAGCAGCTCTTCTACATTAAAATCACATCGAGGCAACTGTTGTTGTGATTTTGGGCGCTACAAAAATAAATTGATTTGACTTGATTTGATTAAAATCAGTGGATTGCTTCCCTGGTTTGTTAGTGAGCGTTTCTCAGACGCCAACTCAATACCGCAAGATGATAGCTTTATGTATTTTAGCTTTAGCTTCATGGAATTTATGTTTGGGGTATAAGATATACATTATTGATCTAACAATACAAGTTTACATTTACCACTAAATTTGAACGTTATCAAGCCTTGTTTAAGATTTAACATTTTAGAATCCTAGAATCCTATGATGCTTTAAATTTAAGATTTATTTCACACATTGGTTAAAATGGGTGTTATTACTGTGAGGTGTGAGGGCTAACCGCTGTACCCATTTTTTTCCAAATGGACTTTACAAGTTTTCCTTTAAATTGTTTAGCTTTGAACACACTTGTAATATTTTAATCCAATCTAAAAGAATCAGTGCGTTATGCCGGCTGGTCCCTAGACATTTGTCAATGAAACTGTTTCCAGGCGCACTGCCCTGTCTGTCTTCTTTTTATGGAGCATAATTCCCACATTTATTGGACATGTGTAACTTGCCTGGCCACTGTTCTTTCGTGTCGGTGTGTTTACATAACTGTCTGGGTTGGCAGCAGCAGCAGAAGCATTGGCCTTATTCAAAGACTTGGGACTGCATCAGTGAGTGATTGTCTCCACACAGGCCTCACAGACGGGAGATAAGAGCGGAAAGGTCACAGGCGCTTCTCCATCTGAAAACACCTCCATTTAGTCAACAAAGTCTGACCTGAATATTAATCTGAACACAGGAATGAAAGACAATCAGGACACACGACTAGACAATTTGAAAGCCGTGGAGTGTTGCAGTTGCTGTGTTATATTATCATTTGTACTTCACATCATTGCCAAGATTATGTCCTCAATCGTTTTTATTACTCATGAATTACATATTTAGTAAGTATAAACCATGGCTGACGATTCACTTAGCAACTTTCATGGTGGATTGTCTCCCACCTATTTGTCTCCATGGAGATGTTTGCCTGGAATGTTCCACGATGTACGATTAAATCTATCTGTCGTCATGGAGACAAGCAGATGACACCACTAGGCTGAGTAACAGGTCAGATCCTTCCTCACACAAGCACATTTTAACAATTAAAAAAAAAACTATATAATGAAATGTTTGCATGTTAAATGTGTTTAATGTCATACTGTGGGACATTCCAGGCAAACAAATAACATCTCCATGAGACAAGACAGTGGCGGAACCCAGACTAAAAAAGTTTCATAGTGTACCTTTAAGGTCAAGTAAAAAGTAAGAGGTTAAGAGCTGCGTTTGACATTTCTGATACCACTGTGTATCCTGACAAGTCTAAGATCCAGACTGTTTCTCTTCTGTATATTTTATACAGAAGTCTCACCTCCTCTGCTGCGTCTCAGGCCAAACTCAGACAGAGCCATGTAATCAGGCTATTTTCAGAATCAGCCTTCTCTCACCTCAGATCGACAGCGTTTTGTACGTTGCTCATGGATTCTGTATAAATCTGCAATATGTTTCCGTTGACTGTAATATATCCATCCATCCATTTTCGTCCGCTTCATCCAGAGCCGGGTCGCGGAGGTAATAGTCTGAGCAGGGAGGCCCAGACTTCCACTACCTCCAGCTCTTCTGATACTGTAATATATTTTCCTCGACACCTTGATCTTGATACAGCCCATGTGTGTGTGTCCCTGATTGGCTAATCCACCTGTCGATCACGCCCATCTGAACTCCGAAAGATGACACCACCGACCAGACGCGAATCTTTGTGAAGTATTAGAAGAGTGTGTATTCTTGGTTTTCCAGACAAGATACTCACTAGAGCAGCAGACAAAAATAAAGAACCTGAAACCAGGATCTTACACAAAGCTAGGTTGCTCAGAATCAGAATCAGAATTGGTGCATTGCCATTGTCGGTGATCAAAATTCACAAACATAGGAACTTGCTTTGACGTAAGGTGCGACATAAAACAATGACTAAAATATGAGTAAAATATAAATAAGGGCATGCATAACATTAGAAGAATAAAATAAAATAGAATAGACTTATACAGAAATGTACAGTTGGACAGACAGTAGTGCAAATTGGCAGTGCAATTGTTGTCATTTAATTTGCGTACTGCGTCATCTTGGAATTAAAAGAAAAAGGCCCTACAATGGAAGGAATCAGGCTTGAATTGTCAATAATACCATGTGTTGAGGTGTTGCGCAAAAAAAAAAAAACACCCTTACATCTCTTGGATAACACACAACATTACAAGTACCTATATTTATCTTTTCTTGTTTTTTTGTTTGTTATGTTGGCTGGGGAAATCCGTTTTTTTTTATTTTTTTTTATTTTATAGTAACAACACACTATTTCTGGCATCACCATCACCACTTCTGAGGGAAAATCCAAAATGATGCCAAAGACTTCAGCCCAGACTGTTTGTACCGACACAGATTCGGATGTCTGACTAAATACTGCACTTGTGATATCCTTGGGGCCGCTCTTAAGCTCGGCTAAGCACCGACTTACAGCTGATTAAATCCACGGTGACCCAATCTGGAGACTATTAGGCCCTTACAAGCTGAAAATGAGCATATTAAAGAGGAAGTGTCCAGGCTGCTGGGGGGAAGCAGGTCAGAGCGAGCGAGGCCTTACACTGACGATGTGTAAACCCTGTTGATCTCATTACAGAGGCGCAGAGCTAATCATGACAGACTTTAGCTGCAACGAGTGAGCTGATGAAAAGGCAGTGAGGCAATGTGTGTTTACACGTCTGCCCTACAGTCTGGTTATCTATGGTTTAATCATTCATTCATTCATTTTTTTTTTTCATTCATTTTCTACCGCTTATTCCCGTTAGGGGTCGCGGGTGACTGGAGCCTATCCCAGTGACTTTGGGCCTTAGGCGGGGTACACCCTGGACAGTGGCCAACTCGTCGCAGGGCTGACACAGAGAGACAGACAAGGACAGACAACCATTCAGTCTCACATTCATTCACTAGGGACAATTTAGAGTTCTCAATTAACCTACACAGTCATGTCTTTGGACGGTGGGAGGAAGCCGGAGAACCCGGAGAGAACCCACGGTAACACAGGGAGGACATGCAGACTCCACCCAGAGAGATCGTGTGATGTTAGGGTGGTTCGGAATTCGAAACCACGATGTTGGGGTGGTCTGGGATTCGAACCCACGATCTCCTTATTGAGAGGCAGAAGCTCTAGCCGCTCTGCCACCGTGCACCCCTGGTTTAATCAGTGTAGCTAATATCGATGACATTAATGCGTGAGTCTTACAAATGCTTTCTCTTTCTTTTACGCAGCAGCGGATCTACGCCTTTGGTCCCTCCGACGGCAATATGGAGTGTCTTGCTCAAAGAAACCGACAACATTTGGGTTTGATGGAAAGTAAATTCAATTCCAACTTTGAATTCCTTTAATGTGTTCATTTTTTTCCACTATTACAGCTGACAGACTCAATTGCTTAGTAATTTTTTTGGCACCTACGAAACGGCAATCTTGGGAAACAAATTTGATATTGCATTCGATACAAACATACGATTGAAATAGTAAGGAAAGGGTTCGATACACTATGTTGATTTCGTATTTATATAAGATAATACGCAACTTTCTTTATGTTACCTTGTGGTATTATTGACCTTATTCTGCCCCGCCCACTTTTGCCGTTTTTTGCACTTTTGTTGTAAACGCACTCCCGTTTGACGAGAACTCCGTTAAAGCTAATGACGAACGAGGGAAAAGTCTCGCTGCTAAAATGTTACATAAAGTAGGTTGAACACGAGCAACAACAAGTCAACAATGCTCCGATTTCCTGGTCAGTCTGAAAACGGCTTTTTAGTCCATGTAGAACTTATTTTCTGTTGAGCTCGTCTGCTCCATGTAAACTAATACAACAGAAACAAGACGGTGGCGCGTACGGCAACTTCTGGAATAAGGTGAATACTGGTTCCTAAAAGTGTGACTTTTTTTTGCATCGATACTTTCTAATTTTCGATACTTTTGACAACCATCAAAGCAACAATTTTCAAAGAAATTAGCATAAAACTAACATTGCTTTCATCATCTCAATAAAGAAATCAGATTACCTTTAAATATGGAAACTGGAAGTGAGGTTACTGATATCCTTATGTGACCCTTTAGTCATAGCACACAGTATTTCTTATGTTGCCGACTTCTTTTTATTCCGTTGCCAGACTGCTCTGCGTTGCAATAATGTAGCCTCAGTAAAATAAGTTTATTTTCTTAGTTTTATTTCATGACTTTTCTAACTAACAAAAACAAAATCAGTTTGAAAACAAAGTGAATTACTTGGGGGCATCAGATTCCCTCCTCGTTTTGCTAACAGGATTTTGGAAAACAGCATCGCTCCATCTTTCTTTCAACTTCTGGCCTTTGAACGTTGTGACCTTTTCCGTCCTAATTCTCACTTGGAGAAAGCAGGGGCTGAAATTAAAGACTTCAAGGGCTTTCATTTTGGAACAAGGCGTTAGAGTTCAGGGTGTTATCAACTTCTTTACTTGCTTTTAGTCTTGAAAGTGTTGGCACAAAGCCTAGTCAGTAACATATGGCAGCTAAAAAGAAATTATCTTTAATTCAGTGTCCTGTGTGTGTTTTAATATTCTTGGTCAAATTCACAGATTGAACTCTCCTTCTAATTAAATGTCTCCTTGTAAACTTTAAAGGACACATATTATGCAAAATTTAGCCATGTTCTAACATTGTTCCACCATGAAAACACAATCTGGAGTAGTATTTAGCTTAATTCAAGCTTGTTTGATGAATTCTGGTTTGAAAATCTTCTCTCCCTCAGACCATCATTCCAAACATTCCATTATGAATTCCTTCCATGTGTAACGTTTTCTATAATTGACGTCACTTATCCGAGAATCTTCTGCCGTGTAAAGTGCTTAAATCATCGCCAGACTCGCTCTGAGCATTTCTGCCGTCTAATGACGATCATTACAACTGTGTCACACCTCTGGACAGCTGCATTATGAAACATTGTGGATAACATGTGTCATTCCTTCTGCAGCCAGTAGATGGAGCGACAGTTAAGTTAATATGGCGTCTCCCAAGGCTGTGATAAAGTTATATTGTTCTTTGTAGAAAACATATTTAGTTCTAAAACATGACTCAAGAGCTCATGTTTAAAGGCTAATAACAATACAAATAGTGCAAAATATGTTTTCTTTAAGCACTTTCCAAGTTCAGTTGGATTTAAAGGATACATATTATGCTAAATTGACTTTTTTGAGCTTTTAACTATATGTATTAACCTGTTAAGCCCGCCCATACCGATATCGGTATGGGTTCTGAGTGCGGCAGCGTTTTTGAATGTAAACAAGTCATAAAACGTAGCCAAGAGATTTTCTTTTAATTGCCCTTAATCCAATACATAACAACGTTGATAAAACTGCATTGTATTTGCCTGAAGTCACAAACGTGTCTGTTTTTAAGATATACAAGTATATTGTTATGAAGTTAATGAGTGACATTGATATCGGCAACACGCAAACCTCAACACAACACCACACGCGGTGTTTTTTCACCACGCCGACAAAATACGTGTCAAACAAAACTACAAAAACACAGCTTTCCAAAAATATATAACACAGCTGAGTCTGCTATCCCTCCGAATAAATAAGTCCCAAAACAAACACCGCGCCAATGTTTACATTTCACTCGCCTGCGCGTGTCATTGTGTGTTCGTCACAGTTACGTCAGCAAATACAAAAACTTTTCACAACGAACGTAAAAACCTTTGCTTTCTTACCTTACCATCCTCATAATCCGTTTATTCTCGCTCCACAAATGCTATCCTTTAGCTCCGAGGCAGGTAAGCTAGTCCCGGGCAGTGACGCGCTGTCCATGCGCTCTCGTTCATACAGCGTTATCCGCCGTCACCGGGTCAAAATTAATTGGCACCCCGGTCAAAAAGGAAAGTGTGTTTACATTCTACATCGCGTAAGGATTCCTCCGGCATCTTGGACACACGTGTAGGCTCTTACGTCGATTGCGTATCTTTGTGCGTAAAAGTGAGCGGAGCAGCCTCACCTTTCGCGTGAGCAGCACTCAGCGCAAAAACATCAGAAACAGCGGTTGTGACTGTTTTATTTTTTTTACTTATATTTGCATAACTGTGCCATCAAATCCACCAAAAGTCTTTGTTTACAACTATTTTTAAGTCTTTTGGCACAGTTGGTGCCAAAGTGAGCCAAACTGTGTCCGCCTAGTATTTTGCTTATAACAACCTTCATAAAAAGTGTATTCTTTGTTCTATTTGCATAATTTTTTGCACACATGTAGTCAAGTAGTTACTGAATGCTTGTAATAGTATGTTGGGCATTTTTTGACAGCCAATATTATGGTTATCACAGTTAGAAAAAGAAAATAATAGGCGAGGATAAAGAAAATACAGTTTTTCTCCTGGGTTTTTCATCTTGTGTTCAAAAATAATAAGAGTCCCCATCTAACTGAGAATGGAAATGTGTTGATTCAGACCCTGGCTATCTATTGAGACCAAGATTATCTATATGAAGTTCATAAATTTTGGAGTAAGTCTGAATTTATTTTGGATAGGTTGTTAAGGCTTATGCACCCTCTAAAAACCCATGGGCTTAACAGGTTAACATTGCTCACTCATCAAAACATTCCTGGAATAGTCTTTAGCTTCATTCACACCTGTTTAATTAATCCTGTTTTCTCTGCTTCTCTCTCCTTCTCTGAGCCTATTCACCTTATTCCAGAAGTTGCCGTACGCGCCGCCGTTTCCGTGTTTCCATTGTAGTTTACATAGAGCAGACGAGCTCAACAGAAAATAAGTTCTACATGGACTAAAAAGACGTTTTCAGACTGACCAGGAAATCGTTGCGTTGTTGACTTGTTGTTGCTCGTGTTCATTAAACATTTTACACAAATCAACCTACTTTATGTAACATTTTAGGGGCGAAACTTTTCCCTCGTTCGTCATTAGCTTTAACGGAGTTCTCGTCAAACGGAAGTGCGTTGACAACAAAAAACGGCAAAAGTGGGCGGGGCAGAATAAGGTCAATACAAAAACACTCAGTTTCAAATGTTTAGCATGTCAGGACAAGCAATCTTTTGTTTTTCTCCCTATGTTAAGTCCCTCTACTGTCAGCAGATGGCGTGCTAACACCAAATCGAGATTAGGGAACAACAGACTGACAGAAACTATTATGTGGTCTTCAATAGATACATTCTTTTAAGTTATAAAACATGAGACACTTGAGCAAATGTACTCAAGAGTGTGTTTAAAGGCCAATAATAATCATAATACAGAAAGAGCCCTTTAAAAGTCATTATAAGTCAAAAACGTTTTGTTATTGAAAATTATGGTCAGTTATGCTTTGGAAATGTTGTAATACTTTTGAAACCATAGATTTCGATGGTTTACATTCAAATAAAAACCTGTCTTCCTTTGTTGTTATGGTGATAAAAGAGCATAATGAAGCAGTTTGTGGTTCATAATACAGAAAGCGTAATGACAAAAAGAGTTCTAATAAAAGTTGTAATCATGGTATATCAGGAGTCTAGACATAGATTACAATGAAGAAAAATGGCCGGGGCACAATAGTTTCTCTCTGACCTTCACATTTATTATTCCAACAGTGGATTATGAAACCTCTTGTCCATAAAGAAAATGGCATCTGAGCCAAACAATGACCACAAAGACAGTATCTATCATCAACTCCTCGCTTTGTGTTTGAAAAGTAAAACGGAAAAGGAATAAAGATAAAAACCAGCAGCATACATCACCAAAGGGGCAATGACTCATCTTAGAAAATGACTGTAGATTTAACGAATTATGAAACTATGTTAATACAAGACTTCAAAGGGAGAGTGAAAAATGACAGAAGGAGCAGTCTTTTTTTTTTTTTTTTAGGCCTACAGCTTTACAAGGCAAAACCATTATCGATAATTAAAGAACATTTGCCTCCTTCAGGTGAAAAACACATTATGACCAGTTTCAAAGCTTTCATCGGCCATTTAAGCAGGACCGGTCTATGTAAATTAGGCACAGCTAATTAAGATCAATAAATTGGACTAAATGGTAACTGTTCAATTTACTAAAAGTTACATCACTTGGTCAAGTTAACGGTTAGCTCTATGGAGAGGCGAGCCCACTCACAACAAGAAATAATGTTTTCAAGGCATTTTTGAGCAACAAAAACACTGTAATAGAAAGAATGTAGCATACGTTTAATGCCATAGTGTGGGATTTTCTAAACAAAACTATCACATTTCAATGGAGAGAAGATGGCAAACCCCCACCATCAAAAAAAGTAATTTAGTGCCTTTTTCCATTTGAATTCAGTTTGTATAGTTCAAAGTTAAAGCTGCATTAAACTACCTTTTCCTCACAAATGTGTACATTTTTGTTTTCTCCTGAGAGAGTGTTGGACATTTTGCTCTCATCTGACTGGGAAGCATTTTATCTCTTGCAAACTCGTAAGAAAGAGGCACTTGAGCAAGAGCAAGAGTGGTCAACCTGCTTCACTTTTTTGTCTGAAAAAAGCTGTGCTAAAGCTGTGCGAATGTGCACAGGATCAGTGTGCTCAAGGCTTTGTGAAAGCTAGGAAATAGTTAGATACAAGGTTTGAAAACCAGGAACCCCAGCTTTAA
This sequence comes from Rhinogobius similis, assembly GCA_019453435.1. NCBI lineage: Eukaryota > Metazoa > Chordata > Actinopteri > Gobiiformes > Gobiidae > Rhinogobius > Rhinogobius similis. The sequence goes on along the minus strand of CM033622.1, from coordinate 13,074,504 downwards.
ATGTGTCTATTATCTCCATGGTAAAACTTTCCACATGTAGTTGATGACACAGAATGACACATTTATGTCAATTTCCCCCCTTTGTGTCAGATGGAGTTGGCTCACTGCTTTGAGTGTAAATACAAAAAGCTCTCCACAGCATGGTGCTGGTGCAGTGAGCGCTGGTTCAGTGAGCACTGGTGCAGTGAGCACTGGTGCAGTGAGCACTGGTGCAGTGAGCGCCGGTGCAGTGAGTGCCGGTGCAGTGAGCGAGTTCTGGTTCAGTGAGTGCCGGTGCAGTGAGCGCCGGTGCAGTGAGCGAGTACTGGTTCAGTGAGCGCCGGTGCACTGAGCGCCGGTGCAGTGAGCGCCGGTGCAGCGAGCGCTGATGAGTGCTGGTGCAGTGAGCACTGATGAGCGCTGGTGCAGTGAGCACTGATGAGCGCTGGTGCAGTGAGCACTGATGAGAGCTGGTGCAGTGAGCGCCGGTGCAGTGAGCTGCACCGGTGCAGTGAGTGCTGATGAGCGTTGGTGCAGTGAGCGCCGGTGCAGTGAGCGCCGGTGCAGTGAGCGCCGGTGCAGTGAGCGAGTACTGGTTCAGTGAGCGCTGGTGCAGTGAGCGCTGGTGCAGTGAGCGCTGATGAGTGCTGGTGCAGTGAGCACTGATGAGTGCTGGTGCAGTGAGCACTGATGAGCGCTGGTGCAGTGAGCGCTGGTGCAGTGAGCGCTGATGAGTGCTGGTGCAGTGAGCACTGATGAGCGCTGGTGCAGTGAGCGCCGGTGCAGTGGCGCTATTGAGTGAGTGCTTTGGTGCAGTGAGCACTGATGAGCGCTGGTGCAGTGAGCGCCGGTGCAGTGAGCGCCGGTGCAGTGAGCGCCGGTGCAGTGAGTGCTGGTCCTACCTTCTGGTCGTGGCTGTAGGCCAGAGCCCAGTCCTCTTTGAAAGGGTGGAACAGCAGGCTCAGCACGTAGAAGGTGAGGCGGTACTTCTGAAAACTGGCTCCTTCGTCCGAGCTGATGAGAATACTGCTCTCAAACTCAGGGTCTGTCAGCACCATCATCTGGAGAAGAGCAAAGAGCCAAACATATGAGGATGTTTTAAATAACATTTAGTTGAAGTGTCTTTTGTTGTTGTTGTCGTCTGCAGACCAGTGTTATTCACTGTGCGGCTCGTGAGCCACATGCGGCTCTCCAAGCCTTAATTGGTGGCTCGTGGAGTCTTTTATAACATGCAAAATAAATTGATAAATCGTCTTCCCTAAATATGGCACAAATAGCACCTATAAATACACATTTCTGACCTATTTCTGACAGTGTTACAACAGCGGCACACTTGTTGACTGCTGTGCATCCAACGCTTCAGCTTAAGTTAGCGTGCTAGCCAAATAACGGCATCAGGCTGAAAAAATGTATCGAATTCTAATCAAAAGACGATAAAATGCAGGTGGACGGACACAGAGTGTCGGAAGAACAACTGAGGAAATAAATGCAGACACTCGAAAGTCTGCATGAAGATGCAGGGAACGAGCCGGGGGAAACCGAACGTGCAAACTAAATGTACTCAGAGCAATGATGATGATGTTTTGCAGCTCACTCCTTATCTTTGGTTTGCCAATGTGGCTCTTATTTAGAAAATAGATAGGACCACTGCTGCAGACTGACAAAACCATCATTTTAACATTGGTAATGAATACACTCTGTGTGTGTGTGTGTGTGTGTGTGTGTGTGTGTGTGTGTGTGTGTGTGTGTGTGTGTGTGTGTGTGTGTGCGTGCGTGCGTGCGTGCGTGCAAGCGTGCGTGCGTGTGTGTGTGTGTGTGCGTTTGTGTGTGTGAGAGTGCGTGTGTCCTTTGTATTTATAGGATTTGTGTGCATGAATGAAACTGTTACACATTACATGCTGCTATGTGTGTAAACCACTTTAAGGTGTCTGTGTGCATGAAAAGTGTTCTACAAATAAACTTCAGTGTGACTTTTGTAAAGTGTAACTGAAGTTGCACATGAAATTACATTTAATATACTGATCTATCACTCAAAAGAAATTTAAAACAGAGAATGTAATTAGTTTAGAAGCTATTTTGTAAACTATTGATCATTTATTTGAAAAGGCCTTGGACAGATCTTTGCCACAGAATCATAAGAAGGTAAAATACTGTATTTGATTCAATGGCTCTATCTTTTCAAATACAAAATACTGGCACATAATATGAAAACTGAAACATTTTATCTGTATTATTTTAAAATGAATCCACTATTTCTCTCTGGAGCCCGGTACATGATAGCCTGCAGCCCGTTTTTAAGCCTCGGTCTGATGGGGAACCCTTATTTGAATTATGTTTGCATGATAAAAGTGAGTTTGTTACTAACTACAAAACAGAACTATTAGTGCTATATTTCACAGGCAAACCAGCAGCCACTGGAGCTTAAATAACAAAGTCTGAGCTCATGACTCTACGACTAAACCAGCGTCAGACCGTACAAAAACATACTGTACTTGCACCTATAGCTTCATGTATGTAATAAATTGCACTGTGAAGTTGATGAGCAGTTACATTTACTTACTGCTGTAGAACAAGGCATTAGGCAGCCAGGCCCATCTCGTCCCTGTGTTCCTCTCCTTATCAGTTCCAGCCTAACCATGTCATTTCCCCAAACTCACCTCGTAATAAAGTTCAAATTCAAATGCTCCATCGCTGCAGTGGAGGAAGAGGCCCTAATTTCATGCTTGAGATGTTTCCGCTGCAGCTATCAGACTTATTACTGGATTCAATAATGGGAGGAATTCCACAACGGTATTCAGCTAATGACATTTAGAGTCTTTGTCGGAGGAGATAAAGAGGAGGGCTTTGAATAGCTGTGAAATATGTTACAATAATGTATTCTTAGAAATCAGCTTACAATAGGCTTTAGCGAGGAATCCATATATAATGCGTTCAAAGGCGCATGAATTTATGGGGAGAAGGAATGGTTTCCTAATTAGCCGTGTCCATATAATTTGAACAGGTCACTGTAGGTGTAATACAATGTGTTAAATATTGCATTAGTTATGTACATTCTGTTACATAAATCGGGAATTTAAATGGAGGCTAGAGAGACCAGGAAGTGAGGGGTTGAATACTACTGTTGCTTCAAAATTGTATAGACGTATTATGCTTTTTTCAGGTTCTTAATGTTGAAATGTGACATAGGTAGATCATCATTTTTACATTGTGTTCATATAAACCACAATATGTATCTAAAAATGGCTTAGGAATAGAAAGAGGTCCATTGACTTCCTGTTTAAAACTGCTGAACTGATAATTCATAATGATATTTCACCATAACAAGCAGCAGATTGTCATTTACATGTATTTATTTTTTTAAAGTCTACGTCACATTTTAGAACCAAACACGTGTAGGAGTCTTTATTTATCAATTAATTGCTGCTAATTACAGGGATGTGGAGGGTAGGAGAATGCTCAGATAAGCAGGGATTAATTAAAATGTATAGTATAGTACTTATAAGGAAACACAGTTGTAACTAGGGCTGTACTCCTTTCGTCGTTTAGTCGATTAATCAGTCAATGGTGTCTTAGTCGACCAACATTTTTATTAGTCGACAAATTATTTTACTTGCGATTCACAAATTTAGGTGACAAAAACAACAAAATCGAGAAGCAGAAGATTTTGGACTGAATCAGTATCTAACAAATAAATACACTGTTTACTAGTACTTTTCTGTACAAATTGTGGTTTTTGCATGAACTCCTGTGCAGTTTCGGTCTTCTGAGTGCAGTTTGGGTCAGATACATGGAGGTACTTCACAGTTTAGATATGTTTTTGCCAAGAATTTCTTCAGTCGACTTCAGCCCTGGTTGTAACATGTAAACAGGAACCGTTAGTTTATGTAATTTTATTTTCTGCTCAAACATGTGTTTTTAGGAGAAGAAGAAAATGATAAAGAAAAAAAGAAATAAAGAGGAATAAGAGAAAAATAAGAGAGAAAAATAAGGGTAAAGGTATTAACCAAATAACGGTTTTTGAGGCTTTGTTTGTGTTTGTATTTTTTTATTTTCTACTGGACCTTAACATATTGTGATTGCATAGTGGAATGAAGAATAAGGAAACATAAAATTCAAATGCCATTTATTTATTGAGACTTAACAAGACCGTATAATCTAATATATATCATTTGGTCACACGTCTCCATCTCTCCATCTGTGTTTGGTGGAATCTCTGCTCGGCTTGTGGTCCGAATGACTGTTTTCTTTCCTCAATTCACTTTCAATTGGAAAAACACAGGCGCATTTGTCACTGCCACAAACACTAGCCCTCTTTTCCAGCGCTTTAACCAGGAGCCCTCCCCGCTGGTGATTTAGATAAATTGTTTTTCATTAGGCCCCAATAAACAGGCAGCCCATTCTCCACCTCGATCTCTCATTGGCTCGTGCGATCCATTACCTGTCATCGCTCTATGCCAAGGCCTCTGATAAGTGCCAGA